>BJCO01364222.1:0-18445 GCA_018326465.1 Flaveria floridana
ATAATAATAATAATAATAATAATAATAATAATAATAATAATAATAATAATAATAATAATAATAATAATAATAATAATAATAATAATAATAATAATAATAATAACAACAACAACATTGCAGATGTTAAAAACAAACAGTCTTTTTCTTGCAGACTGCAGACGTTTGATCCACCTCTTCTGCTACAGATGTCTGCAGATGTGGTCTGCAGACTGCAGACGTTTTACCTCTTTAGAAACAAACAGCACCTTAGTGATTTTAAACTTTTATGATCATTACCTTCCTGGTCAACCTTTTAGTAAGCATGAGTCTTTTTAGAACTCAATCTGAGTCCTGTCTCTAATACCACTTGTTAGGATTAGTTTAACAAGGATCGTAATTGTTCGTAGATGATTTGTGGTGTAGAATCTCACAATTCACTTGATGATCATTGATGAATCACAAGAACAATCCAGAACAAATGATGTACGTATTAAAGTTTGGATTTTTATCATCAATAATGTAGTTGGTTACAAACTATTTACATATCTATGAAGTTGATTACAAATACAAGCGTATTACATCTATTTATAGAATCAAGCAAACATCTGAAACAAAACAATTAAGTTCGTAAAAAGTCAAGTCATTAATCTTCATAGTCTGCCGCAAAAGGCTTGATCTGTAACACATCTTAATCATCATGAAATTGCTCATTCAGAGGAAATATTATTACTCTGTAGCAGTTCAAGCTTCATCTATAGCAGTCAAGACTTGGTGAAATTCCTTCATCCCTACAATAAATGTACTTTATACTTTTTATAGCAACCATTTGTCTCTCATGCGTAGCAATCATATTTCATCCGTAGCATTCTTCTTGAAGTATATCAAATAAAATTAGATAATCCTTAATCAAACTCCTCATGCTTACCAAACTTCATGTGTATCAAACTTAACATCACTCATAGTGAAGTTTCTTCACGAATATCAAACTCTACATCATCTTTAGCATATTTTGATGACATCAGCCTTTTATAAACCCAACATTGTTGGTATGGGTCCATAAAAATATTACAAACATTAGGCTGCTGGAAATTCTCATCAGCTTTTTCCAATCAATGTAAATTCTGCTCTCAATCAAAAATCCTCTCTAAATCCTCTCAAAATCCCATCATTAAATCTCACCTAGGACCCTACATTTATACTTCTACTAGGTAAGTCCCCGGGTATTACACGAGTTACTAAATAAAATATTAAATAATTAATAATAAAAATTTATTAATTATAAAACATTATGATTGAAATTGCATACGAGTAAAATTATAATTAATAAAACAATGATATCATTGTTTTAGAAGTTACATTTATAAAAGCATCTTTATCTTAATTTATTGAAAAACAAATTTTATTCTCAAAATAAATTAAATAATATTATTAGTATTTAATGTAGTTATTTAATTGGAGAGAGAAGCGTGAAAATTAAAAGTAGATGGTCTATAATTGTAACAAGTGTCAGCTTAAAACCTTTTTTTTCTTATTATAATAGATAGATTTGGATAACAATTCTCAGTCTTTAAGATACGCATAACCCAATAAAATAGAATTAAACGATTTATTTGAATATTTAGTCCAATCTTATTTAACTAAATAATCTTTTTATATAAACCTCAATTTATGTATCTAAACATAGAGTACATTAAATGAATGGTCCTTATAGTTGAGAAAAATATGGATTCAGTTCCCAAACCCTTTAAAATTTGTGGATTTAGCCCCCAATGACGTATATTTTCGTAAGTGGTTCATGAGTTTAACAATGCTAATTAAGTTCAAGAATAATTTTATCATTTTAATTAAATAAAACCAAATAGCCTACCTTTCCATGTCTCCATCTCCTTTAAGTCTATCCTGTATTCTTGGGATAACTTTGTAACAATATAATCAAGTTTCAGGTTTGTTTTAATTAGGATAAAGGTAATGTTTGTATACATCTGACCCTACACTTAGCCCGTGAGTAGCATTGCTATATACAGATATGTACTATATATAATATAGCATTAGCTCGTTTACAAGGTTGTAAACGAAGCGAACAAACATGAACGGGACCTTGTTCGTGATCGTTAATTAAGAAAATAACTTGCTAATAAACGCTTACCGAACTAGGTTTCTTGTTCGTGTTCGTTCATTAACGAAATAAATCTGTTCATGAACTGTTCACGATCATAAACAAAGGCGAAAAAACACATACAAATATTCATTAACATTATTGAACACAAACGGAATTTCATAGAAATAAACAAACACAAACTATTATATATTGATTTTATAATTAAAATCACAAATATTATAATATCAAACAAATATAAATAAGTATTTAACATAATTATTTCAAACTTAACTTTTATATGAATGAACACACGAACGTTAACGACCACATTATCAAACGTTCCACGAACATAAATGAATGAACACAACCTCTATTTAAGTTCGTTCGTTTAACTAAACGAACATAATTTTTGTATTCGTGTTTGCTCATTAATTAAACGAGCGAAGATAAACGAATTTCCCTCTGAACAATTCACGAACTATTCGTATAACGTTCGGTTCGTTTACAACACTACTCATTTGGTTTTGTGAGCAATCCATGACACCGTAACTATTTGTGTAACATCAAGGGAAGGATATAACTATGCCTTTGTCAATGATACCATTCTCACATCAACATTTTCCACTACACTCATTATGGTCTTTTTAAGTAATGAATTTTGCGATAATTATTATGGCCTTTTGATTGTTTTTTAGGTAGATATGTATTTCTCACTATAGAAGGATTATCCAATTAGTGCATCGCAAATATGCCCTTGAAATCCTTGAAGATGCAAAAATGAGCGATTTCAATCCAAATGCTACTGCATTTTAGACCAAAAGCCAGTCATCAGCATCTAGACTTCATTGGTGTTATTCAATATCCAACTTCCACAAGACTAGACACACTTATGCAACACAAAAAGTTTGCCAACATTAGGTTGTTTTGTTTTCATGGGAAACAACTTGCTATCTTGGTCAACAATATGCCAAGCAACTTCATGATCAAGTGTAGATGCTAAGTACCCAAAACAAGTTGATTGCAGAATCTTCCTCGACTCAAATTGCCCATCGACAGTTTTATTCAATAAAATGCCATTGTCATCCCCTTTTTTACAAGGCGTTCAATATTGAAATTGGCACACTGTTTACTTGGGAAAAAGATAAAGTACTTCATATTCCTTCCACCAATCAATATGCACAAAAGACTATAAAAGTGCCGAAGGGGTTCACCAAGCTTTCCGATCTTCACCTGAATTAAACGGCACAATGGACTGGCTTGTGACACTCACTCCAGTCCATTTATAATCACCCGGGGGATCGGTTACTCAAGCTCAAGCTGGTCAAGATTGGGTTCATCGCATTTTTTAACGAGCAACTCACCTCCACTCATCACCGCAAGGTCTAATGGATCACAGTGTCATTTATATCCTAAAACGCAAAACTATCTAAACAGAGGTTTTAGCAGGTCTTATATCATAAAGAAAAGGGCTATATACTGTCAGTTTGGTTTATATCCATTCATATATGGATACCAATAAGTAGACTAAAATTGGAGTATGTAGACCAGAAAGCATACTTCTGATGGTGGTTAAAACTGTGGCATGGTTCGCTTGCATTTGTTGCTGTCCCACATTTTTAAAAGAGACACGACTCCTTCCTTTAAAGTAGATCTCCGGCCCTCGGTGAAATTCCATAACTCGGTTGTGACATATGCTCCACTCGGATTGTAATCGTTTATTTCTGTTATAGCAGTAGCCACGGCTTTATAAACTTCTTTCCCATAGTCTCTCTTTAAGCACTTCAGTTTGTCATCATTTTCATCTATCACACGCTGCACCGATAATATACAATTCAATATAATTTCTGAGACAACATTATTGTAATTTCTGAATAGTTGATGGTAATTCTTTGACTATTTGTGTCAAACGATGTTAATAGCATCTATCTATAAATCTTCTTTTTTTTCATTTCTTTAGAGTTCTACAATTAATGCTCAAAATATTATCAAAAAAGGCTACACAAGAACAATATAATCTACCTTTACTTTTAGTTAATTTATTTTAGCATAAGAGGCGTGGACCATTAGAGAGAGAAATCCCAAGTTTACTTGAACATAGGTCAAAATTGTGACCTCTCAAATGTATACCTGAGATTTTCCATCAACAGTGATGACTTTGAAAGGATGCCAATTTGGATCTCGAAGGAATTCTTCCCACAATGAGCATAATTCTGAGGCTCTATCTTCTGCTTCTGACTCGTTATATTTCCTTTTCATGGCATCAAGAAACGGTTTATTCTCGAGTTCTCCCATCCTCTTGACACCAATATGAGCTGTTTTTGGCAGGTCTTTAAACCCCTGCAAGCATGATAGAGTAATTTTAACATCTATTTACAAGCCAATTAATAAGGAATGGGTGGAATTGGGACCGGGTTAAGTTTTTATCTCTAATAAAAGAAATAACTAAAAAGGAATCAGTTCAAAAAGGTTAAAAGCCTCACCCAAACTGTATTTTTAATGCATAAAACATTATAAATCATTTAATTCAACACTTAGATTGTTACTAAGTAAATCATTCATGTAACCATAGTTTATATCCTAAATTCATAGATATTTTGGAGAAAAGCATTTCAGATCAACCTGACTGACCAGTGATGCTCAATCTGTATAGACCCATTAAAAACTAGGAGGAACATGAATTAATAAAATTAAAATACGCTCACTTCAATTAATTCTTTTCGAGCATCTTGAAGCTCGTCATTGCTTTTGCGTTCCTGAACAACAAGAGTTTGATTTAAGCTTTCTAAATCCTCAAGTTCTTCCTCTTTTTCTCTCAGATTCTTCTGTATGTCCTCCACCTTCTTTAGAGTCTCCAAATCATCTTCCCCAATGTGCTTGATAACATTTAGTTGTCCCTTCAACTTTTTTATTTCCAGCTCTACTGCATGTTTTGAATCCAACTGTTTCTCAAGCATAATTATTTTCTTGTAAAGTTCTTCTTTTTCCCTCTGAAGTTCATACTCAAACAGATTATAGCAGAGGCAAAACAAAATCACCTCAAATCCTCAATATTTGATAATAATATCAAAAAAATAAAAATAAAAATCCATAACCTTTTGATCATCTGCGAGTTTCAACACACTTTCATCAGCTTTCCTTTGCTCATCAGATGCCCTCTGAAGCAGACTATTCTTTGCAGTATTCTGAAAGAACAAAGATATTATTAACCTTAGTTTCACATTTATGAATTTAAATGACATATACAGTTAAACACCTCTGCAATTTCTTCAGCTAGCTTCTTTTGCTCAATTTCATTAACCACTTCACGTTTCTGTAGTTCTTGGCCTTGAAGCTCGAGTTCTCTCTTTTGGTTTTGCAGTTGCAGTTTAATCTTTTCATGGTCATTAAAGATCTTCTGTAAATGTTCTCGTGCACCAGACTCAATTTTCTTGATCTCTGATATATACAAAAGAGTGAAAAATTGGTTTATATCATAATAGATGTAGATGTCAAGCCAAACTAAGATAAGAAATTCTTTAGCACTTGTAATTACAGGAAGTTGCATAAAGAAGGCAACCAACTTCGTTCTAATTCTGTTTTGGGTAACCACTTCATTTGCACTCACGAAAAGGTCAAACTGACAGCAAAAATGTATCTTTTAAAGTCTGGGTTTCGGACACAACATCAGATAAGAAGAGAAGTCAACATGGTCAAAGTTACCACTACATCATCTACCATGTCACCATCTTGACCAGGTGACTGGTCAGATTATAATAAATAAAAAGTGTTTGAGGTTTCACGTTAATCTGACCAAATTTGGTTGCCTTTTCATTCAAACAACCAAGAAAACAGCACAAACCATCATTGTAATGCTGAAGAAGTTGTTCTCTTTCAGCAATTATCTCGGTGAGGGACTTTTCAGTCTCCACATATTTGTTCTTCATTTCTTCCAATTGCTTCTTTTTCACTTCATTTATATTTTTCAAAATCGATTCTAGTTTATCTGTTTTACGATCTTCTTCTGCCATTATATCAGAAACAGTCCTAAGATCTCCAATCTTGCGAAGATTTTCTCCAATAATAGTATTTGCATTATAGTCATCAGATCGAGCAACCCAACCATATATCTCATCCTTGGGATCTTTATAATTAACCTTCCAATCCCTTTTACCATGATGATCAGCCTCATACGCTTTCTCAAAAGACATGGCATTATTAAATCCCGCCCAATCTTTTTTAAATTCAACTACTGCAGACCCTGAATGACCACGAAAATTCCACAATGGAATCACCCTTGTGGGATTAAACCCTCTCATAGTCAAGGTATCCCTCAGATTTGAACCGCTTTTTCCTACATAGCGCCCATCTTTTAACTCAATAGGAAGATTGACAACGACACCCTTCCATGGCCATACAAACATCTCATCACCATCATGCTCTGCAAGATTATCAACATCAACATTATCTTTAGCTTGTGATGGACCAGAATTTTCAGTTATATCTTTTTCAAGATATTTAACGAGTGCTAAATGATTTGCTTTGTCTTTTACGCTTCGTTTTTGTGAATCACTTTTTCCCACCATAGTCGCATGTTGTAACAAATCTTTGTACTGGAAATCACGCATTTTCTTGTTAGTACAAAATGGACAGGTGAAAGTTACATCAGATAACTTGACTTTGTATTTTCCACCCTTGAGTTCTTCATAAGATGTATCTGCATATTCCACTACTTCAGAATCACTTCCATCAGTGTTTTCCCCAGAGCTATGATCCATATATTCCTCCATTAAACAAGCCTAATAGCCACACAAGGTAAACAATTATTGTTATGGAACTTGAAAATTGGTGTTTGTTACGACATAAAAGTCAGGCATTATAAACATAAGATACCAAATAAGAACCATCATCTTCAACTCCCAATCCTAAAGTTAAGTCGTTTTGTCTTCAAAACTAGCCACATTTGTGACATAACGCCTTAAATTTCATCAAACTTCAAAAGTACACAATTATCAGTGATTGATTGTCATATGTACCACATTTCTGCATTTGTTTCTCACAATTATCGCTTGCACATAGAAAACCACAAATAAGCCAATAAAAGAAGAAAACATTACTCTAAACCAACAGATAAAAAGTTTCTTTAACAAAACAAAGAAACACTAAAAGACGCATTCAGCTGATATCAGCTTCAGACAATTCAATCGTAAGGATTGCCGTCACAAAATAACATCGTGTAATATCAAACAACCATTACCCAAAATAGAATGAATTTCAACTCGATTAAATATATAAGTCAAAAATTACTAACAAGTAGAGGAAATCCTCGACGCACCAGCACTCACTTAGTATCAAGGGCGACTCAATGTTTTTGAGGGCCTAATCTGGAAATGAGGCCTTTTCTCGAGCGCGATAATAAAACAAAAAATAAGAAAATTTATCTAACTGTCAAATACCTATTAATACTAGTGAACGAACATAAAACATGTTAATTAATAAAAACAGGAGTACTATTAGTACGAGTAATGACCTGATACAGCAATAAATAACAAGTTTTTCTTTCCTTAGCCTTTGGTGTTTATCTCTACTACTTTCACTTCTACATTTTCTACAAACCAAAATAAGATTATATGTTAGTAAGTAGCATTCAAACTGAGGTATGCATTATTCCTGATTATTATGAGTATGTTAATGATTATGTGATATATGGGATGTATGCAAATATAATCTGGTTATTTTGTTTATGGACATGCATATGCATATACAAAACTCGACTTTGATGTATGTTTATATGACATATGCACTATAATTTGGTTGTTATTATTGTCGAGCCGGGAGTCTCTTTGGAAACGGTCTCTTTGTCTCCAAGATAGAGGAAAGACCGGTCACCATCTACCCCTCTCAGACCCTACTCACAGTGGGACATACTGGGTATGTTTGTTTTTTTGTTTAAGTAGCATTCAAAGTATATTAAACATAATCGCAAACCTTTAAAAGAAGAAAAAACCCACAAGCGCTATTTAATATTTCTCTGATGAGGTCAATTATTGATGCTATTCAAGTTAAAGTATCAAACATGCCTAAAATCTGTAAACTGTTTCATCAATTAACAATCCCCAATAACTTCAATTCATTCCATGATTATGTCTACAGAAATCATAATTATCAGGAGAACCATTATCCTAAACCAAAAGCTAAACAGACGCAATCATCAATACTAGGTCATAACTCATAAGAACAATCAATCGCTATTATAGTCTATAGACAAGCAAGAAACGGTAATGCAGACGATTGAAGATATTTCATAAACGAAAACACATTCAAAATCTCAAAAGAAACCGATCGGAATCAACAAAATCGACATATGAATGATACTCTGATGAACTCAAATCATAACGAAAGCATCAGTATGAAGTCGGAAATGACATTATACATTATCATGAAATACTAATCTATAATTATTAACTAACGCAACATATCAAAATTGAATGCATGTAACATCACCAATAACACAGGAGTTCTGCATTGGCACAGTTTATATAGAATTAAAACCGAAAAATATAATTCAGTATACTTATGCAGCAAGAGCTGTAGAGAGAATGCTACTTTCAAGATGGAGATGATCTAGAAGGAAACAGGAAATACAGGTGTGGGTTTAGGGTTTTGACAAGTGGAAGAGGACTGAAGAAGGGTGACTGTGAGATGTGCTTGTGTTTTTATGCTGAACACAACCGAATCGATTCAAAAAGCAAAACCAAGAGACAATTTTTTGGGGAATGCGAAGTTCGGAAATCGCTGTTAAATACAATGTTTTCAAATGCCGGGGAGAACAGTTAACCGAGCGTCTTATAGGCCCACTGTTTAGACCGATTTAATAAATATATGTAAATGAATACTAAAAACTTAGTTAATATATATAAAAAAACGGTTCAACCAGTCTGACCCTGTTTCAATCGGTTCGCTTTCCGGTCTGACCACTGATTCAACGTCAAAACGGTTTTAAGTACCGGACCGGATTGGAGTCCGGTTACTGGTCCAATCGGTTGTGACATTCCGTGTGTCTGTTAGTTAATCGTTATCTTTTGTTATTCTTGTAACTGTCATTTATGTCAATAATGAAACTATAGGAGTTCATTTTAAATTTTTAATAATCTCAATGTTCCTATTAATTTATAATCTTAGTTTCATTTATTTAAAAAATTTTAACTTGATTATTTATTAAATAAATATTTTTTGATAAAGTTTAAGTATTAATTATAAGTTTTTAATTATAGAATTGAAACAAATAATTAGACAACAAAGTCCTATTTATAAATTTATAAATGTTATAATTTATAAAGTTCTATTGTTAAAATGTAATCTTAGGCATTCAATTAAAGCAAATAATCGAATTATGAAGTTTATAAAATTGATAAGATTTATAAAATAATTAGATCTGTCATTAAATTAAATTGTAATGTTTAAGAGTAAAAAATACAAAATTATAAACTTGATTAGTAACTATTTGGATGGAAATGGCAAACTTAGAAATCGCATAGACTAAATATGAAAATTTCTTTTAAAAACAGCCTCCCTCCCTGTTAATAGCCGACTGGCGAGACTTCGGCGCAACACCGACGACTACCAAAATACCACAAAACGCACTTTTTAAACCCCCAAACCGTCCCACTCAATTCACGAACCCGTTTCGAACCTACTATCACTCATCAATTCGATTAAAGTGACTGTTTCATTATGTTCAAACCCAAAACCAACATATCCACGTTGAAAATCAGTCGGTTTCGATGTCAATCATTTTGAATTTATGAAATCATTCAACAGAAATGGTACCTAAGATTATTACACATCACATTCAATTTTGACTGTAAACAACATTTTGATCAATAAATCAAAACCGTAACACCCGCACTCAAGCTCGAAGTCGTTAGGTTGAAACCAATCAAATCGAAGCCATTTAACATAGAGGAAAGGTGCGACTTGTCCTCTTTCAACTCTTTGTAATCTTAATTGCTCGAAAAACATACCCCAACACCCTTTTCAATCACCTTTATCCATCGCGACAGTTTTCAATCACCTTTTCAACACCCTTTACAAAGCCCACCCGGGTTCGAACCCGGACAGCCTCACCTCACCCCTTTTTTTTCTTTTTATTTAAAAAAAATCATCTTATTTTAATTAGTTTCTTTTAAAACTTTATATAAAAAAATCTTAATAAATAATATTTCTATTGTTTGGTGAATTGATGTTTGAAAACTTTAAAAGTTATAATTTCGTATTTCATAATTATTTTCTAAAGGCTTAAACTTAATAAAAATATGTAAAAGTACTTTAAGTTCTTCTAAAGTAACATTTTGCAAATCAATTAAATCTTTAATTATTATCAAGTATTTTGACCATCATATTTGATAATTAATTATTTTCATCATTTCAAATAAACCTTATTTAATCAACCGTTACCGACTTAATATTTGTACATTAATACATTTTTTATTAGCTAACATACAGTGTTGTTAGGACCGAATCGGACCGGCCGGTCCAACCGGTCCGACCGGGGGATCGGCTAGTTGGCCGGTCCGGTCTGCTGCGATTCGTTTTGAACTGGTCGAATCGGCATGTTCGTCCCGAACCGGTGGTCGGACCGGGAAACCGGACCGGTTCGGAACGGAATTTGATTTTTTTATGGGTAAAAACGGGGTGTTGAACCATAAATTAGTGTGTTGAATATACAAATATAATTATGTTTTATATATAACTATAAAATACATATATAAATCATAAATAAATTATTTATATTTGGTTATATATAACTATATATATAATATATACTATATATATAATTATGACGTCAGCCGGTTATTAAATCCAGTCCGACCACCAAACCAATAAGGCGTCCGGTTCGACGTCCGATCCAGTTCTGAAAACATTGCTAACATGTTCAAAATCAATCTTTACTAAATCAATTTCTTTATGTTAAACTTAAAACCCCAAATGGAACAGTATTGTATTCATATTCTTTAGATCTTATTTGTTCTAATTTATGTTACCACTTTTAGGTTAACCGTGAGGAAAATCGTTGGTGCTTATGCCCGTATTCTTATTTTAAGTACATCTTATATCATGTGAGTTTCTCATATCTCATTTTACTTTACTTTACACGTTTGGGGTGAAACATGTTATCTGTATCAATGTACACTTGTAAATCGTTTAAATACTTGTAAAGCACGTGTAATTCATTTTATAATTTTGTCATGATTATTTGAGACTTTTGCGAATACTATCTGACAGACTCTTGTAAAAATAATTATTAACTATTGCTATCCTATCAACGTCATAGATCTATGGGCTTGACAAACCTATTTGGTGTTAAAGCCGAGGTTATTGTCGGCTTCTGATGACGTATTCTTGTTCATCATGGGAACCAAGTACTCTTAGTTAATCGTATATTTCGTTGTGGTCTTATCTTTGTCAAGGTTTGATTGTATCATTATGCTATCTATATATTCTTGCATCATTTCTTAACCTATGACTTGAATTGCCTCTTAAAAGGTTTTATATATGTATGTACAATTTTATGGAAACTCACCAACATCATATGTTAACCGTATTTTCTAACATGTTTCAGGGAATGCTCGACCTTAATTTTTGATCTTGAAGATTTGAATTCATCTAGGATTGGACCTAGAAATAATAAAAAATTCACTTTTAATATGAAAGGTTTAATTTAGTTTATGTTATGGTTGATTGTTTGAGATTTATTAATGTAATGTTACAATATGATCCTTATGATTAATAATATTTACACTTTGAAGTAGCGTTGTATGGTTTTGAACAATCTTAACCCTCACATCTCAACGTTTCCCCGTTAAAGTTGGGTGTGGCATCGGTCAGACCAGCAAGCCTGGTCCGGTTTCAAAACAATGGTTAATAGTTTATTGTTTGAAAATGAAGATCAAAAAATGATTTCTATGTTTGTTTTGACTTTTAAAATTTTTATTATTTTGACTTCTAATAAGATAAAAAGTTAATAAGTAACAATTCTCGGCTTAACTGTTTGAATAAAGATAATCAAGAACTTATAAAACTAGGGAAGTTTTGAATTCATTTCTCATATGTGAAAAAAATATATATATATTCAGGTTGGGTAAAAAAGATTTTGCATCTAAGGTGTGTTTTTTCTTGAGAGTGATATTAGGTTTTGGAATAATATGGACAAACTGATTTACAAACTTACGTTCGGGGGATGTGCCAGACTAGAGCCCAAAAGTTTCATACTCGAGTAACATCGATGATCGGGTGGGTCAGTGGTCGTTAATAATTCAAAAAGTCATTAAAAATAATATATCTATTTCTATTATTATTAATTAGATTAGATACCCGTGTGTTACACGGGTTGAAATAAAAATTATATAATAGATTATATATATAATCCAATATGTATTATATATATAACATATCAGTAGAATTATTATATATAATAAACATATTTAAGGTATAAACTATAGTATAAAAATAATTTTATTACTTATATCTACCTATTCTAATAAAAGTGTAACTAGGGATGTCACATGACAACACCACATAACTAGGGATCCACAAGGCAACACCACATTTATTTTTAACAAAATTTTCCCGCTTCACTCTCTTATTAAATAACTCCATTAATTATTAATTATATTATTGAATTCTTTTTTGATTAAAAATTATTTTTAGAAAAATTTAGAAATAGATACTTTTTGATGTTTATTTCTAGAGAAACAAATTTTTATTAAAACAATTTTTCTAAGACATCATACTTTTTTTTAAAACACAAAATATTTTAAATTTTACATTTTTGAACATGTTTTTAAGCGAAATGTTTAATTTATTTTTTTGGAAAAATAAAAAAGTTAAAAACAAAAATTTTAAAAGTTGATGTTATTGTTTTATTACTTATATTTCTTACTCATATATAATTACTATTCTTATTATTAGCTTTGGTCGGTGGGGCATTTTTTTTTCTTTTTTTTGTGTTTTAATTTTTCTTTTGTTTTTTTGTTTATGTTTTACTTTTTCTTTTTTTTTCTTTTTTTTGTTTATGTTTTAATATGGTTTGTTTTGGGTGTGGGTTCGATTTTTTGTGGGGTTTGGGGGTGAGGTTTTTTTTGTTGGTTTTTTTTGTCCGGGCACGTCTCTTTAATGTGTGTTTCGATTATGTTCGTTGTCGTTGTCTTTCTCTGGGTTTCTATTTTCTTTTTTTCGTTATCGATACCCTGACGATACTTGCTATTAAGGTTTGGGTTTTCCTATTGTTTGTCGGTTTTCTATTTTTGACTGTCGCATTCTTGCAGCTTTGATTTTCGTCTGTTTTGTGTATGGTGTTGTGTTTTGATTTAGTTTTGGGTTCTAAATATTCTTGTGTGTTATAGATTTAGGGTTTTGGTGTGTTTTACTTTACGTGTTTTGCTGCTTTAGGGTTACGTTAAAACTCGCATAGCCGCGACAACGCGCGGCAGAAAAAACTAGTTTAAATCATATATTATTTTATAATTAATAAAATTTATTCTATTTAATATTATTTAATTCAACTCGTGTAATACACGGGTTCACTAAAGCTAGTTTATGTATATTAATGTACAAACTTCTAATATGCCACATGGCACCATCTAAATGCCACTATTTACCATGTGTCACCCGATTAATCTTCCTTATTTCCTCCTCTTTAAAAACTCACGTGGATATATTCAGAGACCCGTTTACCCATTTCGAAAAAATGGATCCTATTTAAGTGTTTATCCCCTTTTCAGTTCCTAATCCTCTGATCTCGGAACATTAATTATTCAACGGAAGCTTCCCACGATTCTTTCAGCAAAGATCGATCATAACCACACAACGTTTAACCTGAAGATTTTACAGACTAACAAAGATGCGACGATCTTCCTCTTCGTCTTCAAAGGAAAGTATACTCTTCAACCTATTTCAACAAAATACGGTTTTATATAACCAAAGTTTTAGGTTTTTTAATTATTTGAATCGTTCTTTGTTTTTTGTATGCATTTCATCACAAATCGACTTTATTGTAATTGTTTTTAGGTTTTCTATGTATTTCATCCCAAATCTAGTTTCTTGCAATCGTTTTGTTGTTTTTAAATTTTTTACAGGTGTTTAGGTTTATAATTTGTTTGTTATCTGATGTTCTGTGGATTAATGGATGTTTGATTACGTATAAGATTGATGTTTAGGTTTGTAATTTTTTGTGATGAAATCGGTTTTGTATTTTATGTTTATGTTGAAATTTCATAAGGGAAGTTCTCCGTCTTAAATGTTGCGTTGACCAGGATTAAAAGCAGAGATGGTTTGAAACTTTTAATTTTAGATAAGGACAGAAAGCTTACATCTAGAACAAAAAATGTGGTCTACAAAGAAGTTTATTACAATTTATAATTTCACGAATACATTTTCATTTGTGTTACCATTCATGAATACTATATTTATTCTACATGTATGAAATTTCTATTTTTTCATATAATATTATTATTCACATCCCATGTGTCTAATGGGTTTATAGGCTAGTATATATATAAATCTATATATATGTTTTTAAATATTTTAGTTTTAACAATGATTAGCTACAAATTAAACTATATTTTAATAAAATTAAGTCTTAAAAAGTATTTTTAATAAAATATTATTTATTTCTAGAAAGAAGTTATGTTAATTATTATAGTATCAAATAAGAGTTATTAAGAAAACCTCTTTGAAGTTAAGATTTTTATAGAAATTTTAAAATCTTATGTTGGTGACATATAGTCAATCCTAGATGGAGCCTTGGTAGAGATGATGTGGACATTCTAAATAGTGTGCATGTGATTGATAGTTATTTATATTTTATTAGAGTAAAATAGTTTAAAAAACCTGTGTATCACACGGGTTGAATAATAATATTAAATTAGTTGTTATTAACTAATATTTTAGAAATTACAAAACAAAATCTAAGATAATATGTTATTAAAATTGTATATAATTAATTACTTTAAGTAATAACAATAATAACAACATTTTCTTAAACTTTCATCTTTAAAATATTTTGTTGTAAAAAAATTGTTTTTCAAACATGCTATTTTTTTAAAAAAATTATTTTTATACAACGTCATTTTTTAAAAACTTCTTTATATTAGAAACTTCATAAATTTTTAATCCAAAACATAAATTTTATTTATTAAAATTTTATTTATTAAAATTTTGTTTATTAATTTGGAAAGGATATACAACATAATTAATATTTAATATTGTAATTAAAGGGTTGACTTTTTCTATGGTAATGCCGTGTGTTAAAATGATTGTAAGAGGATAACATGTGTTAAAATGGTTTGTGAGAGGATGACATGTGGTAAAAACTATTTTGATTTATTAGTATAGACTAGTTTTAGTGAATCCGTGTATTATACGATTTGAATAAATAATATTAAATAGAATAAATTTTATTAATTATAAAATAATATATGATTTAAATTACATATGAGTAAGGAATATAAGTAATAAAACAATAACATCAACTTTTAAAATTTTTGTTTTTAACTTTTTTATTTTTCCAAAAAAATAAATTAAACATTTCGCTTAAAAACATGTTAAAAAATGTAAAATTTAAAATATTTTGTGTTTAAAAAAAGTATGATGTCTTAGAAAATTTGTTTTAATAAAAATTTGTTTATCTAGAAATAAACATAAAAAATATCTATTTCTAAATTTTTCTAAAAATAATTTTTGATCAAAAAATAATTCAATATTATAATTAGTAATTAATGGAGTTATTTAATAAGATAGAGAAGCGAGAAAATTTTGTTAAAAATGAATATGATGTTGCCATGAGCCATCTCTAATTATGTAATGTTGACATGTGATATCCCTAGTTATCCTTTATTAGAATAGGTAGATTAAAAAGAATGTATATCAAAAACCCACACCAAATAAAAAGTAGGCCTACCCCACTTTCCCCAAAGAAAATCTCACATACCACAAAGAACTTGTGGCTCTCATTTACTTCCCCTGCCTACGTGTCATACCCTCACCTTTCCTTTTTAACCACCACTTCAACTGCCGCAAAATTCAAACCAAATAGACTTACGTTACAAATTCACAACAAACCAACACACCATCAACTTTTCCCCTAATGCCGGAAGTCAAAGATCCGGCGATCAAACTCTTCGGGAAGACCATTCATCTTGATCATGTTCTTCACAGTAAATCTCATGAACAACAACAGTTTTGTTCAAGAGAATTCAAGGTATTATCAAATTTACGAGCTTTTTATGTCAATTGTGTTTGATTTTGATTTGGGTTTTCCAATTTTCAAGATTTTTCAAAAGTTTTCAACTTTTCTTGATTTACCTCTGTTTTCCATCAGAAATTTGAGTTTTTTGTTGTTCAATTTCATCCCTTTAACGATTGCTTAGATGCTCTATTTTAGTCGTTCGTATGAAATTAAGCTTCTTGATCGTCTAACTTAATCATAAACACATTAATTTGCCACTTTTTGAAGCAATTTATTCTTATTTCAACATTTTTCAAGATTTTGTACAAGATTACGCCATTGACCTCTGTTTTTCATCCGAAAATTCGAACATTTTGCCAACAATTTCACCCCTGTAAGCATGGATCAGTTGCCCTGTTTAGTGTTTCATATAAAATTAAGCTTCTGGATCATCTATCATGATCATTGACACGTATATTTGCTGCTTTTTGCATCATGATGTTCGATATTGAAGCATATTATACTTATTGATTAATAATTCAGATGATCATTACAGAAAACAACGGAGAGCAACGAACACGAAGATGACATTAGCTCCAATCAATCAACAACTATACGAATCAACGACGATCCCAAAACGCCAACATCCGATCAAGAAATCCCATCAAAAAAAACCCAAAAGAACGATAATCCAATCGCTGATTCGAACGCTGAAGAAAAACGTCAAAAACCCGACAAGATTCTACCTTGTCCTCGATGCAACAGCATGGATACTAAATTCTGTTACTACAACAACTACAACGTTAATCAACCTCGTCATTTCTGCAAAAACTGTCAAAGATACTGGACCGCAGGTGGGACTATGAGGAACACACCAGTCGGGTCGGGTAGACGAAAGAACAAGAGTTTGTCGTCCGCTTCGTATTACCGACACTTGATTGTTAGCGACGGTTGTTTGAAAACCAATGGGAGTGTTCTTAACTTCGGTTCTGATATTCCCCTTTGTGAATCCATGAATCAAGCTCTCAAATTTTCTGATAAATCGCAGAGATCAGAAGACGATTGCTCAAATTCTGCTTCGAATGTGGTAGAAAATGGCGGGAATTGTGGTTTTATGAATGGACCAAAGTGCCCTGTTCAAATCCCCTGTCTTTTACCTCATCCATGGTGTTATCAATGGAATTCTGCTCATTACAGACCCCCTGTGAATCTTTATAACTCGGGTTTTCCTGCGAATTTCTATCCGATACCGCCTTATTGGGGTATGCCAATGGGAATGCCATTGATGAGCCCTAATTCTCCATTGGGAAAGCATTCTAGAGATGGGAATTTGTTGTCTGCGTCTTCCAATTCTGTAAATGAAGAACCTTTGCAGGACAAAGATTCAGAGTCTTTAAGAACCAATGATTCGAATAAGGCTGCGAAAAGTTCGATATGGTCTACTATAGGGATGTCAAAGGATGAAAATGGTAGCAATTCGATCAATGGGAGCGTTCTTTCGAAGGCGTTTCAGTCGAAAATCGATGAATCGAATGAAGTTGTTGGTAGTTCTTTGGCCAATTTGCAGGCAATTCCTGCAGCTGTATCAAGATCACTTAATTTTCGTGAGACTTCATAGTTGCAGAGGTTCAAGAGGGAAAAGGGTTAGAGTTTTGAAGAGGGTTTAGAAAGTGTAGAGTGTTGTAAAGTGTGCAGGGATTAGTGTACTTTGACTATGAAGAAATAAATGTGTTTAACAAAGGGAACTGAGATGTAGAAAGAAAGATTCTTGAATGTGCCAAAGTGCAAGTGCAAGATGATGATGATGATAATGATGAATCATTGAATCTAATTCAAGAATCTTTTCTGCTACTAGTGCTTAATTTGTCATGAACATTTAGCAAAAGTCTTGCACTTTCTCCAAGAGCAATAAACATGTGGATGAGAAGATTGAAGGAATGAAATGTCCATGATGAATTGAAGCCTTGAGTTTGAATATAGTATTTGTTTTTATTCAATAGTAAGAATGTGGGAGTTATATTGACCAATGTTTTCAGAACCGGATCGGACGTCGAACCGGACACCTTACGGGTTTGGTGGTCGGACCGGTCGGACCGGTTGGACCGGATTTAACTATATTTTAATTATATTTATATATGTAATTAAATATAAGTAATTTATATATG
>BJCO01364223.1:0-11080 GCA_018326465.1 Flaveria floridana
TTCCAAACCGGTTTTTTTGGACCGGTTCCAAAACCGGGTTGGATCAAAACCGGGTCCAAACCGGTTTGGGTGAGAAAAATCAAAACCGGTCCCGAACCGGTGGGTTTTTTCGGGTTGGAACCGGTTTGGGGTAATACCGGTTCCAAACCGGTTCGGTTCCGGGTCGGGTCGGGGAACCGGATCGGGTGTGCACCTCTAGGCTATGGCAAGTAGTTAATATATGGGCTATAGAGCCCATTATAATAAGAAGATTGGGTTGATGAAAGTCGTGAAACATGAAAGAGGTGCCAGAGGTAGAGGCCCATTTACGTAAAGAAATAAATGGTAGATCGCCGCCTTGAAAATATTAAATACTAGGACTAGGATGTTTTCTTGCAAAATTTGACATCTCTTTCTCATACTTCTGTCTAATTCTCTTAATGAAATTATTAATATCAAAATGAGCGTGCTTGTCAAATTTTGGATGTTGTAATACTATTTTTGAATGTTATACTTTTTAATATCTAACAATTTTATAATACTTCTCAAGTAGATCAGGCTATGTTGCCGTCAAAAAATCGTAATTATATTGAAAACAAGATCGATGTATAATTCTTTTATACGGTAGATCATTTAGTCAAACATTTTTCTACCTCGTTTTCATATAAATGTTTTTTACCTTTTAGTTAACGACAATCGAGAATCTTAATTGATGGTAATGACATGACTTATTTTAAACATGAAATTCTTTCCAATATCGTTTTGTCATGCATAAACTTTTACAATTTTGTGTGAAATAATACTAGTTTGTGTCATTCAACTTTTAGGTGCGGGTGTTCAAAATTGGATATCCTAGTTACGAATATCCAAAATTTTGAATAGTGGATTTCACTATCCGAATTCGAATCTGAATCTAAAATTTCGGTTATCCGAAATTGGGTACGCAATCTTTTGTTGGAACTTCATGTGACCACCTGCAAGGCTACCATTGTCTATTGCGACAACATTTTCGCGGTTTACTTGACTGAAAATCAGGTGCAACATCAACACATCAAACATATCGAGCTTGACATCCATTTCATAAGGGAGAAAGTTCAAGATGGTGATATACGTGTTCTACATATTCCAGTAGATTTTAGGTATGCGAATATATTTAGGAAAGGCCTCCTCCGTCAACTCTTCACACGGTTTAAAGACAGTTGATGCGTTCGGCCGTCTCTCGCTTAAACTGAGGGGTTCTATAAATTCCGATAGCCAAAATTTTGGATTTGGATTTGGATTTGGATTTGGATTCGGATTCGGATTCTGATATCCGAATTCTAAAAAATATGTACTTTTTAATAATTTTTAAAATCTAGTATTTTTATTAAAAAGGTTTTCGGATATCTGAAGTTTTTATAAAAATATCCGAAATTTCTAATTAATATTTATTATTTAATAATTTTTATAAAGAAATATTTCGGATAGTTCGGATATCCGAATATCCAAAAATACTAAAACACTATCAGAATCTGAAATTTTAGATATCCGAAATTTTAGATATCCGAAATTTCAGATATTTCGGATTCAGATATTTCGGATTCGGATATTTCGGATACAAGTATTTTTTTAAACACCTGAACTTCTAGGCCAGAAGAAGAAGACTTAGTATTATAAGACGAGATAAAAGAGAAAACTAGAAGAAAATGCTAAATTTGGAGTATACGAGGCGAAACACGTTTCATTCATCTTACGCCATACTCCTACAAAAACCACATAGTATATGCACGTTGAGTTTATTTCGATAATATATACAATTGCTAGTAAAACCATTGCTATGTGTTATGAGTTAGTGAGTGTAAATAAAAAGTACAGCTACGTAGGCGTCATATAAAATGATAAAGAAAATAATAAAATTGCTATGCAAAGCTAATACTATGTGTTGTGAGCCGGTGAGTGAATAAAAAATGTAGCCATGTACATTGGGTGATGGGAAGCATGTTTTCTTACACTCACACTCACACTCACATTGACACTCACCGAACATGTGTTATGGTTAGTGAGTGGAACCACCTTTATAATCATTAATTAAATATTTTTGTTAATTATTCCTTTATATTATTTAACATTTAACAAAATAAAATACTAATGCTACTATTTATTTTTAACCAACACAAAATTATAATTAAAAAACATAATAAAATTATAACAAAAACATGAATAAGGTAATTATGTTACATATTTTTCCTTAATTTGTTGCTTTATCTTCTCAATGTTTAAATGGTCCATCCCGTCAAATGATTGATATTAGCCCAAGCTAGTGTCATATCGGAAAACGCAACCTTCAAGGAATTGATCAGGGTAGATTTTAAATGGCTATACAGTCGTTATATAAAAGAAATTTTCAACAGTCAAAACCGGTTCTTGATAATATTTGAATACTCGTCGCAATTCCGGATTCCAAATTGTCATTGGTTCCTAAACCGGTCCTTTCCACACCTCTATTCTTAAGATTAATTGTATCAATCACGAGATAGGATAATTCGAAGGAGACCCAGGAACTTTCATTAAAACTGAAGGGAAGTTGCTACACTTAAATTTAATGAAAATCGTACACTAAAACCGCTCTAATAAACGTAAGTTATTATCATAAGAGGCTTTCATTATGGTTTTTGAACTTTTTTATTTTCATGTCTCTCCTTTTAGTACTCTTTATCTATAAGTGATCGGCTTGGAGTTGGTGAAATTATTGAACACTATTATCTCTTTTATCTTTTCTTTTATTGTTATGTTTTTTGGAGTTGTTTTTTTTTATTGTTTTCTATTTTGTGATCTTTGGAAGATTTGTTATAATATGGGGATCCAACTTGACGTGTTTTGTTATTACAATGTCTATTTAACAAGCGAGCCGAACCAACTTAAGCTCGGGCTAGCTTGGGCTCAAAGTTACACGAGCATGCTCGCTTAGCTCGTTTATTCTTACCGAGCTAAAATGTGAACTTAAGCTCGGCTTGTAACAGCTCGACGCAGCTTGTGATCTGTCAAGTCATTATTCTTTCAAATCTAAATAAAAAAATAATGTTTTTCTCCCAAAATTTATAACATATTGTTTACAAGCTAGTTAATGAACTTAAACAAATGTAAAACTTAGGATTAGATAGATTTAGATTATTATTTGAGTTATAGCTTGTAAGAATCAATATTTGTGTTTAATTTAAACGAGCTAAATAAGCTAGCCAACATGCAACCTTCCTTGGCTTGAGATTGGTTCATCTACAAATCAAACCAGCTCGGCTTGGTTTGTTTTTAAACGAGCTAATTTTGATCAAGTCACGAATTAGCTTCGAGCAATTTTTTCTATGAACAACTTATTATGAGGATATTTTTATGTTTTTCTGAATTATTTGATGTGTTTTGTTTGTCCTTCTATTAATATAGTTAATCTTTTTAAAGATCTATATTGCAATGTGCACGTTCGTAATCTTTTTTTATTTTCTTTCGTTTTTTCTTTTGTTTCGACTCTGTTGATATATGAAGCAAAATAACCATAGAACATGCTTTTGTGATACATTTAGAATACACCACATCTAAGATGCAATTAGATGATATATTTACATAAAGGTCTTTACATTTCGTTTTAGATAACCACATTGTTATGTTGATTAATTTCCTTTTAGCCGTTTCTCTATCCCTCGTTTTAGTTGTAGATACAACAATACATATACCTTTTTTTTACTTTTGTTAGAGCATTAGCAATCAGAGGTGGCTTCATAGTTCATTCGGTCAAATTATCAGTGCCAGATAAAGACATAGACGAATCTCCTTGCTCCTTTCCACGCATCAACCTCCTCACCCACAAACCATCACTTCTCCTCTCTCATTTCCTCTAACAATACATGCAAACAAACCTATGGACGATGTCTTCTCTCTCCCGCACCCTCCCTCGTTTCCCCTTGTTAAAATATGTTGTTTATCTTTCAAATCTAAATGGTTATCTTGGTTATTTCTATTTCATCTTACTTTTGGGTTAATATTGTATAGGTTCTTAGGTTGGAGGGGCTTTATGGTTATTCTTGCTATCTTTAGGAGCTGGTTTGTTGTTTCTAAGAAATTAGAGGGTTGTTCATGTTCCAGGATAAAGTTGCTGCCCATTTAAAGGCATCTAGGGTTTCTACTTCATCAACACACGCTCTTTATCTTCTCTTATCTTCTCTCATCTGGTTCCTTGATTGTAGAAGTTCGATTGCTCTGCATTTGTTCTCTTGTAGTCGTTGTGAAACTGTAAAATCTTTTTATAGATTTCTTAGTATTGTATTAGTTTTATTCTCACTTGTTCTCATCTTAATATCGACACCTTGTCAAATTAGGGTTTCTCTTGATTGTTCATGTATTAAGATTTGGTGTTGTTTTGCAATTGATGCATTTGTTTGATACCAGTTTACATATTATCAGAGCGATTGACTCTTGTATTCTCGCTCCTCCACTGCTATTCATTTTGTTCTTAATTTATCTTTGGGATTTATAGGGTTTCTATTACAAATAAATGCTAGATATTTGGTTCCTAAGTTCATCAACGACTCTTCTGAGTGTGTTCAAATCTGTTCGTGACTAGGGTTTCATTCCATAAAACCCTATTTCACACACCTGGTGACTATATCAAGGGACTTATTGTGATCGTTCCAGCTTCTTGAGTTTCATCTTGAGAATTTTTTTAGATGTCCTCTAGTTCAAGGCTTAGGGCTACATCTTCTTTCAATCTCTGTAACCCTAAGTGAAGGTTACAGGATTGTAGTTTCTTATTTGTAACACCCTAACTTGGGCGCCCCCTGGTGAGATCATTTCTCTCATATGCTTCTCTTATATTTCTTTATCTGTTCTTTATATTTAAATATGTTTAGATATTTTTGGGCTGGGTTAGGGGTATCGGTTTCTGTTTAAATTAGGAAGAGCCCTACCTTGTTTTTTTATGTTCTTTCTTACTTAATTGTGTGTAGATATTATCTTCTCTCTTTGTGCATCACTTGTGTGTTTTATTTTCATCTGTGTGTCTGCATATTTAACATGAGCTAATCCTTGATCTGTCTTTAATAAAAGGTGTGAAAACCTGGCTCTGGCTCTTGTTTGATCTTCCTGCATGTGCTTGTTTGTTTTTTCATATTTTATTTGTTTATCTTGATGGCTAATTCTGGTCCTATTAGTGATGTTATTGTCTCCGGTACTCTGATTAGTAAGCTTGATGTATGTGACCCTTTATATTTTCATGCCAATTATATTATTGTTACTATGAAACTTAAGGGTACTGAAAATTATATGGTCTGGGCAACTTTGATGAAATTAGCTTTAGAAGTTAAAAAATAAACTGGGTTTCATTGACGGCAAATGCAAAAAATCTAAAACTGGCCCTATTTTAGCTCAATAGTGGGATAGGTGTAATTCTGTGGTTATTTCATGGATCTTAAACTCTATATCAGAGGAGTTGTATGTGTCAAGTTTTTTCAAAACTTGCTTTAGAAGTTTGGACAGATTTGAAAGAAACATATGATAAAATTGATAGCTTAGTTGTTTATAATTTGTAACAAAAAGTAAACACATTATCTTAAAATAGTACATCTGTTGCTGAGTATTACCATAGCTTAATACTATGTGGAAACACTTTGATGCTATCATACAACTCCCCTCATGTACATGCAATGCATCTAAATATTTTAATGATTTAATCACTTAATCAAGCTTATGCAATTTCTTATGGGTCTAGATAATATGTATCAACTTGTTAGATCCAGTCTTCTTACAAGGGATCCTCTTCCAACTATCAAAACTGCTTTCTCAATTATTTCTAGAGAAGAGTCTCACCATAATGGTGGACTCTCCTCTGGAACAAAAAAAATCAAAATCTAGGATTCTTTTCTAAACCAAATCAAGCTTTTGATAATAAGAAAAAAGCTAGAAAAGGACCTAACCCAAACCTGAAATGCACTCATTGTAATTTGTTAGGTCATACTCTTGATAGATGCTTTGAGCTTGTTGGTTATCCTCCAAATTACAAGAAAAGAAACAATAATCAAACTAACAAGTCTGGGAGTTCTATAGATTCATCCTTATTTGGTTCCAAAAACGCTACATCACCTTCCTCTCCTCCGTCTCTTTCACAAGAGCAAATTGCTAGACTTATTACTTTGATTAATGACAAAGCAGGAGATACTCCTAGAACAGGAGGTAAGTCAGTGGGTCAATCTAATGTTTCCAACTATTCTTTTGAAAGTTTTACTTATTTATCTTTAGCTAATTCTCGGTTTGAAAATGGGTGGGTGATTGACTCAGGAGCAAATCAACACATGGTTAGAACCGATAAAAATATGATTAATAGATGTTTCTGAATATAACATGAGTTTAAGCCATCCTAATAGGACATGTGCTAAAGTTACAAAAATTAGAAATTTAAAACTAGTGACTAATATCATGTTAACAAATGTATTTGTTGTTCCTTATTATTGTGTCAATCTCCTATCTTTTTTAAACTAGCTAGAGATAACCAATTAGAAGTTGTATTTGATGAGTATAAATGCTATATTCAGGATATATTAGCGACTGGTAATTAATATGATGGACTTTATTTCTTTGAGAAGGATAGGAATTCTATGACTATGTGTTTCAACAACATTGTAAGGATTACACTTATAGGCTAATGCAAACAAAGAGTTTTCAGTATGTATGCATGAAGTACAAGAAAGTTATTTTGGAAGATTTTATACAACTCTGTGAATTATGCTAAGTATAAAATCTTCCGAAACCAAAAGACCATATCTTCCAAAGTTAAAGATGAAGTCTTCTGAAGCTTCGAAGAGAAAGTCTTCCGAAGCCAAAGACTGATTTCTTCCAAAGACAGAGAAGACATGCTTTCTCTGAACCACCTTTTGACAAAAGCTGAACCATTTTTCGTTGCCATCTCTGAAGACTCATCAACTTATATGTGTTGGTGAAAAGTCCATACTTTTATCAAACTGTGGATTAAGATACTTTGTCTATAACTTTCTACTTTTGTACTTTTAACATTTTTGTAATATATTAGGATGTGAGCTATGACATGTCATAGTCATAAGTTAAAAGGCAGTCTGCTTTTTGACTCTACATTGATCTTGTTGCGTAGATTAGTGTTTCTAGTTAGCTTTCAAAGTATGATCGCCTGTAGTATGTAGTATAAAGTGTCTCAAGTACTTGCCTTTATTTTTATACTTTGTAAAACTTGTAATAGAACTTGAGAGCAATATAAATCATTCTTGAAAACTAATATTATCTTGTTCTTGTTCTTGTTCTTGTTCTGTATCATATTTACTTGTGTTCCTAGTATCATCACCATAAACTTGGTTTCCTATTTGATATGTTAAGTGTTATAAGTCTCTCCTCATTATGAAACTATTATATTGAACCCTTTATCGGTCCTTTAATTAGTATCAGAACATTTTAGGCTCTTGATTGTAATATTTCACCATCTTAAATCCCTTCAGTTTCATAAAACACTTAACAACTTAAATGGTAGCTCTTACCAAGGCTGATATAGAAACTGGTATCATGACAAAGTCTTCACTGATCACTCCTGATTACCTTTATACTTGGTGCCAAAGAATGAAAGGATTCATCAAGTCTCATGACAGCAGGATGCGGAGATCTGTTATCTCAGGACTTCATATTCCATGCACCACTTCAGCTGCTGTTGCTGGTGACATGATTTCAAAGGAAATAGCTAACTACTCAGAGAAAGACTGGAAGAAAATTGATATAGATCAGAAGGTTATAATCGCTCTTTAAACTGCTCTTCCAAACTCTATCTAAAGAGGCTTTAAGAAGTGCAAGACTGCAAAGCAACTCTGGGATGCACTGAAGCTTATGTATGAGGGGTCTAGTGAAGCAAAATAAAACAAGAAACACCTCTTGAAGATGTAGTTTGAGAGCTTCACTTACAAGACAGGTGAACCATGACTCAACAATACTTCAGGTATGTTGAGATTGTGGATACTCTAATGGATGTTGGAGTAAATCTTGAGAACAGAGATATTGTGAGAAAGTTTATGTCCTCTCTTCCCAGACAATGGACACACTATTATGTGGTCACTAAAAGGACTGAAAACCTTAATACCCTTACTCTCACTAAATTGTATGGTATCCTCAGTAGGTACCAGATGGAGATGAACATGCAAAATCCATCTGGTAACTCTTCCAACAAGCAGCAAAGTTCAGCCCTTTACGTGATTAAAAGGGACTGCAGATAACCATAGTATCATCTCATCTGCTGCCCTGAAAACTCACAAAAGGGTCCTTTCATCATATTTCTGGAGACGCCAAGGGAGTTCTACATCCAAGGAAGCTCCTTCCAAGACACAAGCTCTTCTCAAGCCTTTATGTCTGCTGATTAAAGTAGTGGCAACTCTTTATTCACTCTTGAAGACTTGGACTGCATCCGTCCAGATGATCGGGAGTACATGGGGATCCAACAAATGGCTCTTCTCACTCATAGGGCCAAGAAGTTCTACGAGAGGACAACTAGAAGTTTTCTCAGCAATGCAACCAGTGGAAAGTTTGGACTAGATAAAAGCAAAGTGAAGTGTTACAACTGTAACCAAATAGGACACTTTGCTAGAGAGTGCAAGACACCAAGAACAAATGGTGGCCAAGCACAATCCAGATCAAAGTACACTAATAGAGCTCCACAGACTGAGAAGCCCAAGTAGCAAGCTGCAGTTGCTATTGAAGAAGAAGGCTTTGACGGTAGCTTTCAGGTTAAATATGCCTCTTCAAATCAAGCACTGATGACTGATCATGAAGAAGCGAAGGTATTAAAATATCTTTTTACTCCTGAATGTATTGCTAAAGTTAATAAATACAGGTCCTATAACTTAGAAATGAGATCTGACCTTGAGTCCTTGAATATTTTAAAAGCTTATTTTAAAAGAGCTGAAAATGATTATAAACTTAGGATAGAAGATCTAGAGAAAACCATTTTAACTCTTAAGCATGAACACACAAACTACAAGACTCAAATAAAAAATCTCATTACCAAGTTAAATGAATGTCATGTTAAGCTTGTGACATAAATTTTGTTAAAACTAAAATTGTATTTGAAATAAGATATTTTTGTGTATTGTACATCAAATCGACTAATGACAACGTGTTGTTTCCGTGAAGAATTAGACCGGTTTCGACTGAAGAAATTGATAATGTTTCAATCTTCATAATACGTTTCTTTACTTATGTATGTAACCAACAATGTCACCGCTACAATGCATGTAATAAAGTTTACAAACACGCACATCTCACAGGCTTAATTTTCATTTTTTAAGGAGTAAGAAGTAAACCGATTCACATTCCTTGTATTTCATTATTCTTAATTAAGGATCTATATAATTTAAAACAAGACATGTTACATGGTTCTTTTTTAATTGTACGTAAGTCAGTGCAAGTCACCCACATGGATTAGGGGTTTGTGGCGATGTCTGCTCCAGTACTAACACCATTTCTTTTTTTAATTTAAACATTGGTTATCTCGTGATCCTGTCCTTAATTAATTATAACGTTAACTTGTTTGGAAAATAATTATTTTCGAATTAAAAACTTTAATAATATATGTAGTTATTGTTTAATTCTTTAGATGAAAGAATTAAGATTAATTCTATCAATTTATTACATTAAATATATTAGATTTATATTGTACTAACTATGGTTATTGGTTATATTAGCGTTGAAGATCACTGAGATCAATTAACAACATTAGTTTATTATAATTGTTTAGTTAAAATTCCAGTTATTTATGCATTCAACGTTCTTTTTGTCAGCGCAAACGCGTATGACATGCAGTTTCTGCATGGCTGTCCTCCAGCCCACGTGACCAATTTGCTATCCATCTATTCAATCACTCCATATACATACATACATACATACATACATACACACATGTATGCACACACATATACATCAACACGATACTAAGCATTTTATAATCACTTTACTTACCTTTGTGTACATGTATAATATTCAAAGATGTATACATACATGTGTTTTTGAATTTTCTAAAAGGTTAATACTACAAGTTATATAAGAAAAATCAAATTATATATCAACATTAGTTCATAAAAATCAAAAGTTGATTGTAAAGGATAATCCAGAGCAGACCTCCCATCTGCTTCCATGACTAGCTACACTACAAGAAAAAAGACTTTTTGCGGCGATAAATATCGTCGCAAAAAACTCAGTAATCGTCGCAATAACTCTTTTGCGACGAAAATTTGGTCGCAAAACAGTCGCCATAAAAGGTTGGTCGCAAAATATTATTTGCGACGAAATTTGCGACGATTTATTTTGTGGGCTCCACTTATTATAAAAAAGGGGAAATTCTGAGAGAAATTTTTTGCGACGACTTTTTTTGCGACGAAATTACATTTGTTGTGGCGATATATCCCCGCAAATATTTTGACCAAAATCTTATTTGCGGCGAATTTTTTCAACATAATTTGTTCTTTTTTGCGACGATATATCGCCGCAAATATTTTGACCAAAATCTTATTTGCGGCGAAAATTTTAATATAATTTTCTCTTTTTTTGCGACGATTTATCGACGCAAAAAAGAACTTTTTTTAATAGTTTTGCTGCATTTGCAGCAATTCACCCAGAATTTTCTGGGTACCAAACCCAACCTGCTGTTCCAAATCAGTACACACTATCAAAACCATCAAACTAATCACAAAACATAGCATATAAACCAAAAATTGTCCAAATGTAATAAGTTAAAAGTTATACAAACAAATGTTTTAAAATGTTCATAACAAGCGTCAAACTCAACATCCTATAACGACCCACCACCATCATCTTCTTCATCTTCATTATGTTGTTGAGAATGGCCACTTCTCTTCAAGGCGCTCTGGACTTGGCTTTGAATTTGACTTTGCATTTGTGCCATCATATTCGCCATCATCTGGGACTGCCATTGTTCTTGCTCACTGGCCAGTCTCGCTGCTATCATCTCCTCAACCTCAGATTGTGAGAACATCCGCTGATCTGTTCTATGAGGTGGAGGTGTGGGTTGTGAAGGCACGCTCGGTATTGGACCGATGCCACGTTCCCACCCGGGCCG
>BJCO01364224.1:0-13757 GCA_018326465.1 Flaveria floridana
AGTCGTGCGACTGGCCCATTCGCATGGTCCAATCATGCGACTGAATCATGAGACTTAGTTAAACATATTCCTGAACCTTTAATGATACAGAACTATGTCTAACAACTGTAAACCTATATAACATGTTCATATAAGCGTGTAATAATCAATCATATGAATAGATATAACATTCAATAACCAATACACATTCAACGAAGAGTTTTTCATTTCATATATCAAATATTACATCAATGTTACAAAATGAAAGTCAATTACATTTAAGCTCACTAGAACTAGAACTAGGGACATGTGTACCAACACCCGGTTCATTCAGCACATGATCAACTGTGAGTTTAACCAGGACAAACTTCAATCTGCTCATGTCTTACTGGTCCCTCACATGAAGCCGAGCATCTTCAAAATTTGAAGAAGGTGTCCATCAACTTCACTGGTAGGTTCATCGATCTCCTTCTAAGTATGCTTGAGCAAATGGCTCCTGGTGACATTCCTGCAGACCTAGCAGGTGATGAACCCACAAACGACACCACCACTATAATTGCATCCACTTCTTCCCACCCAATCAAAATCACATACAAAAGATGCCCCAAATGAACACTTGATAAACCTACTTTTATTGATCATGTCCCCTCTGTTCAAACCAAAAGGCCAGAGTGGAACTCAGGGCTCCCACTCAGCCAGAGGTCTAACCATCCTCCACCATTGACATCAATGTCAGTGTTGAGTCTCCGTAGTCTCAACCTGACGAGCCCACAACCCAAGCCTTTATCTCTCAGGGTGAGTCTCAACACTCTCCTAAGCAGCCAAAAAGGGACATCCACATCATTGGCTCAACTGCTATTACAAAGGAGCTATTAGGTGTTGACCAAGGTCTCGGGTCATTAGATATACCATCCTTATCCTTTGTTGACCTTTTAACCTGATCTGATGAGGATATTATGTTCCATCCAGGCCATGATGTTGATCTACCATACCACTCTCAAGATCAACTGAGCCCTAGGGAGCCTATGATATGTAGCCCACATCAGCTAAGCCTAACTAAGGTGAGCCAATCGGCATGAAGGAGACTCATGTAGACTAACTTGCTGCTACTGAGAGAGTTTGACTAGCCTCTCAGGATAGTGGTAACATCAGTGAGACTGAGTCTATGACAACCTTGCCAATTGATGCCTCTAAAAGAGACATCAGTAAGCAAGGGTATCCTGGGCGCCAAGAAACCACGACTTGTGGTGATGATGAACATACTAGGCATGTTATCTCATCTCCTAATGATTCTTCAATAGAAGATGAGGGCAGTCTGCAACTCACTATCAGAGACCTACTTTTTAAAGTCTCAATCCTTGAATCAAAGGTTAAGACTTTAAAGAATAGGTATGTTACTCAGTAATTTGAGATTGAAAATCTCAAGGGTCAACTAGCTGTGAAACAGATTGAGAAGTCCGTTAGGCATGTACAAATTCAAGTTTCTTTAAGTTCTTCCTCCAGCTCATCTACTTCTCAAGATGATGCTACCAAAAAGGGGGAGAATGTATAGAAACAAAGACATATGGAACCCAGCTTTGCCATTACAGCTCCCTTTGATGCCATCTCTTCTTTCTATCCCACACAACAACACCCTACAATCATCTTCCCTCAATCACCTCCTATTACCATTCAAGTGGACCCAAGGATGCTTATTGACCTTAACAGATTCTTAACCAAATTTTCGATAAGCTCCTTTCTTGAGCAACCATCCCCTGATGTAGTTGTTGCCTATTTTGGAGCTGAAGAGCTTTAAAGGCTGAGTGCACCACCTACCTCTGAGGAGGAAGTTGGTCAACCTAAGGTCTCTATTGAACCTGAGATTAACTTCAAAGGGGAAATACAGACTAATGGCCCAAGAACTAACTTAGAAGGGATAGGTAGTGCAGTTTCGATTACTTCTGAAGCAGAGATCCAAGCTGCGGAAGGAATAATTGAACTATCTTCCTTGTCCGATGACCTGTTCATCACATAGGTCATTCTTGATCTAGCCTCTAAGGTAAACAGTGAGGAATTCCTTACAACTCCTATATCTCATACGCCACAAGTTCAACCCCCACTATCCCTAATCTGAATCCTTTAAACCTGAGTCTCAAAAGGTTGGATCTTCCTCTAATCCTAAGATGAAGAGGAAGCTCACTACTAAAGAACTTCTAGAGGAGGAAAGGCTAGAAAAGCTAAAGAAGAAAGGAAAATTGATGCTAAAGGAGGGTGGAGGTCATAGACAGGCTCATCTTCCTGGAAGTAGGCAATGAAGAAATAATTATACTCCCACTTGATAAACTTATGAAGATGGAGAAGGCAACCTTGCTGTAAAAAGAAAAGGAGGAGGCAGTAAGGTTGGCCATAGAGAAGAAAAAGAGGAGAAAGAAGGAGGAGGCAATGGAGAAGGAGAGTATGGAAAGGATAGCCTTTCTATGTACAAGAGGCTAGTCTCAGAAGGAGCTAGCCCCTCATGAGTATGATACAATCTTGTTTCTTTTCCACAAAGAAATGGATCAGATTAACAAGGAGAGGAAGCGGGCTGCTAGGGAAAAGATGAAGGAGAATAAGAAGAAGGAGGAAGAGGCATAACTTACTGCTGCAAAGAATATTGGAGATAAAGATTGGATGAAAGATTATATCAAAGCCCATGGCTTCACCGGCAGGAAAGTGGGTCCCATGTCGAGTATACCCTACAGCGACATGCCAGTGATATCAAGGCTGACATCCGCTTAGGAAGATGGTAGGAGATACCTTAAAGACAAAGTGTTCAGAGGATAGCACCCAAACCAACACCTAAACCACAACCTACAAAACCTATGCCCAGACCTTTTCCCTTTCCCATCAAAACTGAACCTTGCACTCATGAACCCATACTATCAGCCTTACCTACACCCTCACCTACTTCTTCTCAACAAAAACCACCACCACTTATCCTTAAACCCAAAACACAACCTCGTTGTTACTTTGAAGAAATTAGAGTGCTCAAAGCAAGCCTACGCTCTGTATACATTAGCATGGGATAACATCATAGGATTTCGGTCCTAACAGCAAAGGCAATATCAGGACGAGAAAGAGTAGCATACTGAAGAGCACCAACTGTCTGCCTATACAGAGAGGGATCATCAAGTAACGGGCTGTTATCTGGTAGGAGTACATGAGTGGTGCTCATGGGGGTAGAGAGAGGTTTGCAATCAGCAAGGCCAACTCGATGCAAGATATCACGAATTAAATCTGTTGCAAAAGGACCAAGTCAGAAAACCATGCTGAACAACTTCAACTCCCAAAAAATTGTGTAACTGTCCCAAATCCTTAAGAGCAAAAAGAGAATTGAGACGATAAATAATGTAATCACTACCCAACCATCGTTTGAACCATCTAAGCCCATGTCCTTAGAAGAGTTCAAGGAGATCAAAAGGAAGCTCATCAACTTCACAACATTGAGAGACATCTCTTATGAGGAATAGTCCGTTAAGCTGAAATTCATTGATGGCTCTTCCTGTCCCCTCACAAGAGATGCATTCCTTGATTTTCCATTGGGAACATTAGACCAAGCTCTCCAACTTCTTGCAACCAACTCAGACGTACTTAAAGAATAAGAGAAGAAGTTTAGATGGAGACTAGTGACTCTGTTGGACACAAGAAAAGGGGACAAAGCTGCGAACTAAGCCCCTTAATCCTAGAAGCCAAATTGTCCAGTGGAGGTTCAATGAAGCTATAAACTGCTTTGCTGTGGAAAGGAAGAATGGTCAAGTGAACAGACTTGATACATTAGCTCTGCTACACTCCAGCAGATTTGACATTGCTGAGTTAGCAGAGAAACCATTCTCCAATCCCTCCAATTCTCAGATTGATGCTCGCATCAAGAATCATCTAAGAAGTATTCATCTTGCTGAGCTTACAAAGAAATCCAAGGCTAAAGAAGATTTGAAAATGAGAGCAAAGGAAGAAGAAGAAGGTGCAACCAGAAAAGGAAGAACATTCCTACAGATGGTTGAGGGTCCAACTTCAGATCCTGTAGTTAGATAGGAATATGATTATAATTCCTATCAACTAACTCTCTTCAAAGAGACGCAGCAAAGGGTACATGTCAACCAGAGAAATAGATTGCGTTTATTATCTACGAATCACTTGTACAAGCTCCTCACCACCACATCAGGGAAGAAGAAAGAGACAGACAAATATTTGCTTTCTCTAGTGTTGAAGACTTTGAGGAGTAGAAGGAAGTAAAGTTTTGGTAGCATTAGACTAGGGGAAGTTTGTTGGATCATAAGAGCCTAGTGCAACCAAAACAACACTTAGAAGATTTTGATGTACAATTGAAGTGGTCTTTCGAAAACGAAGATGCTCTTCTGAAGACAAGTCAAAGATCTTACAAAGCTCAAGTATGAAGAACTTCAGAATGTAGAACTCAGTCTTTCGAGACTAGGTAGTTCTCCTTCCAAAGTATACAAACTTAGAAGATCCAGGACAAAGTGTTCCGAAGAATAAAGTCATGAAGACCTGTAGAAGACTCGGAAGATATTGATTTTTCCAAAGTATAAATGGCCTCGGAAGAACTTATTCTTCCGAAGCGAACCAATTATGAACTAGTGGACATAAGTATGTCTGTCTGACATCCGCTGCAACCTCTGATATACTGCATGGCACTTTTCCACACCCATGTAGTTGACCATACTTTAATCCACTGTTCACCCATTATCAGCTAGTACAGTTGCTACTTTTAGTTAGTGAAACAAGGTAAGTCATGGACTTGTCATGGCTACCTAATCTAGGATAGTATTTTATCTTACATGTTTTCCTTCTAGCAATGTAGTATTTGTCTAGTTGTAAATCCAAGCTAGTTATCCAAGTATAACCGGCTGTAGGTAGTAGTATATGTAGTTTCTCATTGTAACTCTATAACAATGCTTGTAAGAGTCTTGTAATACTGAGTTGAGAAGTAATATATACAAGTATCTTGACTTATTTTGTGTTCATTTATTTTCATTAACTTATTATATATTACTTGTGAAGTTAGGTAGTGATTCTGCTTCATCAAACTGAATGATATTAAGTGGGCTTGTGAGATAAACTTGTGTTGTGAGACCACCGATCCAGCATAAAAAGAGCCTAATATGGACGTATACAAATATGCATACACAAATCAATACTAGATGTACATATTTTTAAATATTTGGTGCAATATTTGATTTTTGAGAGGCATAATCTATAGATGGGACAGGTGAGCCCGATTTGCTTGTAAGTGCTAAACGTTTGTAGATGTGCTTACTTGAGTGTGTCAAATACCTTGAGAGCATAAAAGGTATTGCATCTAGTGTGAGTTCTATTATTTCTAAGATACTAAGAATACAATGACATGATAAAATGCATAAGAAATTGCACTGAATTGATGTTTATGAGTTTAAGAAGACAGATATATTGGTAATCATTTACTGTTTGTGTGTCTAGATATCAAAATTGAAACATGCCTTAGATACATACATATATGATCCCATAACAACAGCTTGTTATCAGTGTGTTCATATGTTATTATGAGTTAATATATATTTATTTTTGTTGCTTTATTTTTTCTTTTGCTTTTTGTTTATTGTTACTAATTTTTAATTTATGTATTCATCCAAAGTTACAAGGTTAACCATTTATAGTTAAAAATAATTTTGTAATGTTTAAGGGGTATTTGTGTAAAATACGCAAAGAGTATTGTCGGTTTTTGTTCCACCGAATACCCATGGGTATTCGGAATATAAATAGGGGTCGAGAACATACAAATAAAATACTTTTTGATTTCACCATTGCACAAATCCAAAACCCTTTGAAAAGCAATTAGCATGTCTAAAGGTTATTGTGTGCTTGATTTATCTTTACGACTCAAGGTAATGTGAACGTATAGTGATTATAGATGACTTGGAATAAAGGGTTCAGTTTGAGAAAACCCAACAAATCAATTTGTTAATTTTATTTGACACATCAAAGTTCAAAAGAATGAAATTGATAGATTCCACATGGTCACCAATCATGTTATAGTCCTTGGATGTCTTGAAGTGTTCAATTTTAGGTTAAACCTACATGTTAAGAATTGATCGGAGATCGTAAATCAGGTTTCGCCCAAATAGTTTTTCAAGAATATGATTGAATACGAGAACTATGTATTCGACCGAGAATTCTAGTCAACCGAGAACTAAATGATTAACCGAGAACAACAAATTAATCGAATACTATAACACAACCAAGTATTGCATCTAAACCGAGTACCTGATGATGATCGAATACTCACATGTGAGTATTGTAAATCGAGTAATGGTTTGACCGAGTACCGATGATCAAATACCTATAGTCCAATTTTGTACATATATTCTCCTAGTTACTTACTATTACTTTAGTTTCTCAATAAGTTTATCTTTGTAGGAAAATGGCTTACAACATGTGTTTTATTCTAAGCATAATCTGACTACATATTTAGCTCATCTATCAAAGGAACTTGATTACTTGAAGTCACTTGTTGATGGGTTGCATGCTTCAACCATCAACTATGTCATCATGGAAAGTCTAATTATTTGTGCTGAATTTATAAGACAGTTCTAGAGAAGTGCTTATATTGAAAATGATTCAAATAGAGTAGTGCAGCTTATCGGCACTCTCTAGGGAGAAAATGTTGTTATATCTGAGACTATATTGAGGCATGTGTGAAATTTCAGTTATCAACCGCTTTACCCTATGGAATACAGTAGAGAAAAGATTTTGGAGGTTCTACCCAACCTCAATTACGAAGGAAAGTTCCTACCTCTGGAGAAGATGTCACTTCATACATAGATGAGATATTTGGCACATATCTTTATGGTGTGCCTAACCAGACGCAATGAAGGCTTTGACTAGCTAAATATTACAGTGTCCTCAATATTTGTTTCTCTGATAATGGATTGGAAGTTCAACTATTTGAAGATTGTATTCCTATTGTTAACACATTTGATGTGAAGCCTATAAAAGCAGAGATCTAATCTTACATGATTATGAATAAGAAAACATCAAAATAATATTCAAGGGTATTCATCCAATATAGAAAATTTGAAGATTCGCTAACACAGTTGCAGCGCCAGCCAGCTCAACAGGAAATTTGGTGGCTGAGGAACATGATGTTCCCCCACCTCATCAATAGAGTGAGTCAATAATTGAAGATTTGAAGGTGGTGAATCTTCTAAAAATAAAATTTCATACAAGTATGTACCAGTAAATGCATATGAGCGAGACATAATAAGAAAGCAAGCTGCATTAAAGCCTCCTCTCTCGACTTCTTCTTTATAATCAAGTTATGTTGATTATGATCCTACTGCAGATCTAACTCTGAGGAAGAGAAGTAGTTGAGACCCAAGATTAAGGGTGATTGTATCTGGAACCGAGATAACACCATATATAAAGTCACATATACAACAACAATTTAAACAACCACAATATCCACGACATCAATAGCCACAATACAACATGTACAGTCTGAACCAAGCACTATTGTTCTAGAAATATGTTCTGGTACTTTGTGTTTCAGTCAAACTCCACCATATTCTCCTACAGAGAGATCTTTAACTGATCAGTTCATTGTTACTATACCTAAGCATGAAGTTAAAAAAGATAGATGTCAAGACTAGTCAACCAGAGTCACCCTGTTCCTCTCATTGTACATCAGTTACAACAACGTGTATTTAGTCTAGAGCAAGATATGATTGCAAAAGATAAGCAGATTGAGGAACTAATGACTACTCATATTATCAACAAAGATAAAGTGACGAGAGCAGAGGCAAACCTAGATTATGTAGTTGATTTATTTAGCTTAAGTCAAAAAGTAGAGGGGAGTGTCCAAGTCAAGAAGGAGGTAATGATGATAATAATGATGAAGATAATGATCAAGGAGGCAATGGTGATGATGGAAAAGTACCAAGATTGAAACAAATAGGATCTATAAAAAGTGAAGGAGCCTACTAATCCTCCATCAGATCAATTGAATCAGATCAAAACAAAGCTAGATCGAGTAGTGGGGTTCGAGCCAAGTCTTCTGAACAACTCGACATCTAGTTTGAGGAAGATATAAGAGGAAGCTTTAAATATATTCTAGACTCTCAACCAAATGAAGCTACAACTGAAACAAATAAGCCTGATCCAGATGATCAATTTGTCGGCATATGATAGAGTCTAAACACCTGTATAATAGAGTGAATCATCATGATGTTCTTCATCCACTCAAAGTATAACTCTACATCTGTAAAAGTTAATGAGACCTCGAGCGGTTGCAACGAATATTTTACCTAAGATAAGAGAAACATTTTATCCTCATCTATATCAAGGATCATGAAGTCAATAGTACATATGAGTTTGTCAATTTTAACCAATGGGTTTTCTACGATGCCTTTAGGGTATTTGACAAAACGGTTAGCTAACTAGATGCACATGTGGGATTCTCTAGGTTCTCCTAAGTTTAGCTTTTCAAAACTTGAATAAGGCATAGGGTTAATACTAGCCCTAAAGTTAGTAAAGGCATTGCTAACTGACAAATATCCTATTAGGCATTGTATGGTAAAACTTCCAGATTAGTTGTCTTTTGAAGTACTTTGTTTCAAATAACCCTTAAGAATTCTTCATTCAAACTATATGTGACAACTATTCCAGCTTCTTTTTGTTCAGCAGTAGCCATTTAAGGACTTTTACATAGTTTGATATTTTAACAAGAGCTTTTACTAGTGACAGGTTAATGTGAAGTTGTTTGAACTACCCAGGAACTTGCCAAACTGTGTCTCCCTATTGTATTGTCTTAAACGATCAAGATATGTAGGTGGTGGTACATATGGAGGTGGTGGTACGTATTTCTTAACTAGTTCTTCTTCTGTAACAGTTTACTTTTGACTTTCACTAGCATTACTTAAACTATTGGCTTCATCTTCTTTTACTATTAGTTGTAATGCAGGCGCATCACCTTTGGTGATGGATTTTACCTGTGCCTTTAGGTTAGTCATAATGCTGCTAGGCAAAGCACCTTAGGGTCTTTCATAGAGTTATTGTGCTATCTAACCCACTTGGTTTTCAATAGTTTGCAATGATTCTTTTTTACTATTTAGGTTAGCTTTATTTCTTTGGAATCTTTTTTCATTTATTCTATCAGATTTCCTGATATACTCATCTGTGGCTTGTGTACTTATTAGCAGTTGTTGAATTATGCGGTCCATGGTTAACCGTCCACAGATTGGCCACTATTGCTTATGCCATAGTATTGTGGTTTTTGGTGTTAGTAGGGTGATATTTTATTGAAATCATAGGATTGTTGGTTGTTGCCACCTTCTATATAGGTCGAGTTGTTTTTACAATTCGAGTTATTATGATACAAATTGTTTAGACCTCCTACATAGACAAATTGTTTAGACCTCCTACATAGTCAACTATAGTCAACACGCCTTGCAGACATTTACTAGTTTTGCGAGAATCACATTGACGAAATCACTCCACTTGTTGCCACGAGTATGATCCATCTGTAGTTCGGCTTGAAATAGTTCGAATGGTTTGGTCTGTGCTTCTAATTATATTGCAACTAAAGTTTTAGAGCCTACTTGATGCAATTGTTCGAATCTTTTTAGTTACTTTTTCTAAGGCTCGGTATGCTTCTGTTGACGTCACACTTTTGAAATCTTCTCCCGCACTTTGATCGAAAGCTTATTTGTGGGCTCCACTGATTACATCGTATAATTTTTAACATTAAAGCAACATATTAAGCCCATGATATAGGCATCTCCGAAATGATTCATTATCATTTTAGTGGCAGCTAGTCATGTTGCTTCTAGATTTTGCAGTGCGGCCAGGTGGAAACTTTTTAAATAGAAATTATTCATCCATTCCCCCATGTGGTGATGGAACCCGATAGAAGCGAATCAGACCACTTTATGACTCAGCTTTGAAGTGAGAATGGAAAAAGTTTTAGCATAATTACATTATCAAAATAGTTGTTGATTGTAAAATTTGCATAGATACAAAGGAATCTAGAAATGTGAGTATTTGGATATCGATCCAGCCATCTGTGGAACTAATAGAGTTTTCTACTAGTTGAATACTGTTAGACTTAATTTGGAATCTTTGGCCACCATTGTTGATTGGACGACGCTTGGCTCATAACCATGGATTCGTGGTGTCGTAGTGTGTCATCTTTATTACTTCTTCTTGGTTCTCAATGTCTTATTTAAATGATGCACATTCCAAAACTTCTTCTTTGATCGCTATGCTACTTCTCATGGCCTTTCACGTAACCTTTGACGAAAAATTTTTTCGGGTTCTGAAAGTTGTAAAACAAGTTCAGCACTAGAAGAGTCGGAATACACCACTTATAGAAACATAAACTTCATAAGACTTAAAATGAACAAACAAATTTAACTTAAAGTAATTTAATTAGAGCAAAGTTAAACTAAAAATAAAATATGTATGAAATATAAACAAGATAGTGAAAATTTTATATTGTCTTTTAACTTACCGTGTGTCATCGGGAGTTGCACTAAAATTTAGTGTGTGTGAATGGTATAATATATATATTTTAGGAATTTTCACATAACTTTAGTTTTTAAATATTTTCAATTATATTAAACTGCACACACAAAATTAAAATGTACCTATCGTGGGGTAGTATAGTAATGATAAGAATCGAGTATCAATATGTGGACATATGTAGGGTCCACTCTACAATCTTTATAATTAACTATCAGATTGATTTTGATTTTAAAAAAAATGATAAGTTGTTTTAAATGACCAATTTTAAATTTTTCAAAAGAACAATTTTCAAATAAAATATAGAGCAAGTAGACGATAGAGACTTTTGGTGATATTTTAGTGAAAGAGGGCTACCATCCTAATTAAGGTTCCACTTTGGTAAATATAATGAATTGTGTGGTGTGTTTAAAGATATTGATTAATGAAATTATGTTAATGTTTATTAACATGATTCTGTGTGAAATTATAATAAATCGACTCCCAAGGAAAGCTTAAATGAGTATCTTAACATTATTCATAATAAGTTATCCATAATAAGTGCACATCAATGAGAACCTCATATCATAAGAACAATAAACCATAGTCATGGCTACTTAAAAATTAAATTTCTTGTACAATTCATTTTAAAAAATACACATCACCTAAGAGATTGAAAAGATGGATCATAGAACTCACCTTGGTTGTAACTAAACGTTTCGTTACCCATTCGTAACAAACAAGCATTGATGTCTCCTACCAAGTATTATTTATGCATAATCATGATCTTGACATATCTAACGATAGAAAAAAAACGCAACTTTGCATGAATTTACATTATTACATGCATATATAGGAATTTGCATTTTTCTCATAATTAGTGTCGAAATTTGTTATACGCGTCATATATCCTTATATGTGTTGTATAAGGGGTTGTGTAGGGCTATATGGGGTCTATAGCCCATGACATCCCTCCCCCCCCCCATAATTTTTATTGTTTTCATTGTGTTCGACCGTATACGTTGCGTATGGTACCATGTGAGGCGTACAGGGTACACAGCGTATACGTTGTCGATTTATAAAGTGTGGTATCTGTATATTACGACCTTTGTTTTAATAATTAGGAATATATATTTACTAGGTTCTTTACTTTTCATTGAATAGAAGGTCAGGTTTATAAAACAAATTACTATTTTATCTTTTTCTTTTGATCCTATGGTGTGATAATGTTAAATTCTAAATTCATACTCATAAAATTAAAAATGGGGTATGTTATACGTACACCCATTAAACTCTCTTTCTCTCTATCTCTTTCTACACATACGCATAGATACATAGAGAGAGATAGAGAGGTGTAAGGTGTTCTAATAATAAATTTGAGTGTTCATATAACCCAAATCAAATTATTATTTGGATCCCTTTAACAAGTTCACAAAGACGTGTTAAAGGAATATTGATTATTAAGATATACTTTTTCTCTCTATCTCTCTCTATACATATAAAAATTGTCTCTCTATCTCTCTATACGTATACAAATACATATAAAGAGATGAAGAGAAAATGTATATCTTAATAATCAATAGGTGTATCTATAGCAGTTTCTCTAAGAATGATTATTAAGATACATATACAAATTTCAAAGGTTTGTTATAGATACACCTTTTATGATTATTAAGTTACATATTTTCTCTCCATCTCTATATGTATTTGTATATGTATAGAGAGAGATAAGGAGAAAAAATGTATCTTAATAAAACAATGGGTGTCTATATAATCAATGCCCTTAAAAATATTGATAGTATAAGTTAACCATTTTTAGTCATCATTACAATTTTAGTGGATTGTTTATCAAGTGAATTCATACATTTGTTTTTGGACAAAATTACTGTTAACGTAAATTCAAATATCAAATGTTTTATTCTTTATAAATTCTATACGATTATATAAAACAAAACCTTGGAACACAAGTATAATTTTACAAGAAAATTAAGACACGTAGTACAACTTATTAAGCATTAAAAACAAGTGTTTTATGCAATCACTCCTATTATGCTCTTTACGTAATAAACTTCTTCTGATTAATATTTTAACTAATACATATTTTTAACATTATTTAATAATAAAAGATTATTTAATTCGCTATATTTTATATTATCTTATTTATAATACTTTAAATTAACATTTAAATTATTAATAAGTATTATCTTATTTGAATACTTAACTATATAATTACTAAATACTTTAATCATCTAATTTTTTTTAAAATTTATACTTAAACCTTCGAGTTATGTTAAATTTATATTTAATCACGTGAACTCTTTTTATTTTATACTTAAGTTATCGAGTTATGTCAAATTTATATTTAATCAGCTGAACTTTGTTAAATTTTATACTTATGTATTTTACTTATGTCAAATATACATTCGTATAGCGCGGTTCACACTCACCAGTAAGATTAAAAGCAGGAATCATTTATGAAATATCTAAAACAAAATTAGTTTGACATCGCAAAAGCTTACACTACACACAACCGAATTAAGGGCTTTAAAGCATAATAAAAGAGACCAACTCGGACGTATTAAATCACTCTTTTAATAGGAAGCAAACTATGCTTTCGATATTAAAGATTTATTTTTTCTATTTTCATCACTTATCTGGATTTATTGTTTAAATGATATATTGTTTGGGTCTTTAAATTATGTTTTCTCCGGGAGTTAAATACATGAAGAAAGGTTCATTACTTAATTTTTATTCTTACCGTTGACCCTAATTTTAAAAAATTACAAGGTTGGTCCAAACGTGTGATGTAACATCTGGTATTTTTGAGTTAATTAGAAGTTAACATTGTTTATTCTTGTAAGGACTATTGTTGTCATTTATGAATCTCATGGGTGAATTATGTGTTTAATATTTAATTTGAAAGTTAACGGTTTCATTAAAGTAAGCATAAATGTTTAATAATAATAATAATAGTAATAGTATTAGTAACAATAATACTAATAAATTATAATAATAATAACAATAACAATCACTAAGTTAATGATAATAATAATAATATTAACATCAAACAATATTCTTAATCTTGTAATAATATAAGTTAAATTATGTTAAAAATTGGGATTAATAAGGTCTTTTACATAAATGATAACATTAATAATTACAGGGACTAAAGTGTAATTTATAATAAAACCAAAACCCAAACTTTGGGTTGAAATGGTACAAAGATGAACCGCAGGGACCAATGGTGAAATCCTGAAACCCCCCCCCCC
>BJCO01364225.1:0-14397 GCA_018326465.1 Flaveria floridana
AGAGAGTGAGTGTGTGTATATATATATATATTATTAATATTTATACATAGATATTGAAGTATCAGTTTAAGTCCAAGGGTATTTTTGTCTTTTTACATACACTTAACGGAAAAAATGGATGGGGGTTAGTGTCCTGGACTTAATTGTGACCGATTTTAAACCACAGTGGTTAAACCGGGCGTTTTTAAACTATTGGATGAAAATGGTTATAACCACCAAACCACAGGGACGAAAAACGTAATTTACTCGAATAATAAGAATATTTATAAAGAAATTAAAAAAACATTATATAAATGTTAATTAAATATATTATATATATTAAAGGATGGTTCTTGGGTAAATTTGTCATTAAGACAACTTTAACAGATCTAATTGTTAACTAACAAGTTTAATGACAGTGGATGAAAAAGAAATAAAATGTTAGGAACTATATTTAAAAATTTTAGAACTTTAAGGATCAAATCCAAAATTTTTGATAGACCACAAGGATTATCCGTGTAATATACTCTATATTAAACAATGATTAAAATAACTAGATAATTATATATTAAAAGTATGATTATAAATAAATATAGAAGTAATTATAAAAATTTAATAATAAACAAACCGAGCCCGAGCCGAGCTTGAGCTTAAAAAATTTCTAACAAACCAAGCTCGATCTTTAGAAATAAACTACAAACGAGCCGAGCCCAAGCTCGAGCTTTTTAAAGTTAAAACGAGCCGAACTCTTGACTAAGCGAGCTCGGACGCGGTTCGACTCATTTACACCCCTAAAAAACAGCACAAAACAAATATGCACACAATAGATACAACTTGGGTTTCATGATGCAACTATGCAACAAGGAAAACAGGAACTTACAGTGATATCTTGGAAAGTTGGAATCAGCACATCCATTGAAGCAGTGGGATGACTATATGTATTTGATACACATCATGTACCTGTAAAAATAACTTTAAAATCTTCCAAAAAAACTTGAGGGATTTCAAGAAAGAACATGTTTAACAGATTATGGGATTTTCAAATTTCAACACCAGTAGAATCACAAAAGTTATGATGTGGTGAAGCAAATCAGCTCGACAATAAGACTACAAGAAGATTAATTCTGTAATACAAGAAAGGCCATAATAAACAGATAGTGGGTCCAAAAACATACAAACACAACAATAACAACCTTCATCAAGGTTCAGGACACTCATGTCAAGTTAAGCATAATAAGAGGTGGGTTTACCAAAAACACACAGCGAAAAAATAATAATGCACAAAGCAGATACGACATGATCAACATGATCCGAGTATTCAAGAGGAAAAAGACCTTATAGTGACATCTTTTCAAGGTCTAAAGTGTAATAAAAAAAATTGGGGTCTAAGGAAAAACAAAAGGCTCAGTAGCAAAATATGCATGAAATCAGTAAAAACATCAAGGATAACAACAGTAGAAACGTATATCAGAAAGTCAAATTGACAAAGTCAACAGACACAAGATAAGTGTCAAAACTGAAGAACATCTGCCAACAGAAAATGCTGACCAAATAATTATGAGAACTAGATATAGGATCAGCAACAGAATGGCATACAGAATACCATCAAAAACTACAATCTTTGAAAGCTAATCAACAGCAGTAATCACAAGGTCAACAGCATCAAAAGTCAAATTGCCATAAGGTCTCAAAATTTAACATGAGCACCAGAGAAAAAAATTATCAAATAAATCAGCTCAAAAAGATATCACAAACATAGTAATTCCATAGAACAAAACGAACTGATGTGCTAATGATACAAACCCACTGCTGGGTCAGGTTCAATTTGGGTCAGATCTGACCCGGTGTTGCTAAATGGAGGGAAACTAGATGGAGGGAAATATTCATTTTTAGAGAGTGGGTGAGTTAGTGGGAGCAGTTAGTAGTCCTTTGTTTTATTTAAACTTGATTTGATGTTTAGATTAGGGGTGGTCTTGTGTTTTTAGTACTTTGATTAAGGTTAATTCCTTGTTATCGGAGATCAACCCATCTCGAACCGGGTCTTTATATTTCCTTCCCGTTTTAATCAAGTCGACTGTTTTGGGTTCTATCATTTGGTTCCGTTGCCGGGAACAACGATGGTACCATTTACCCGGAGCACTACCAACCAGCACGATGGCAACTATACCCTGCAGAAGATCTGATCGCAGGCCAGTTATCAGCCATTGTGGCACGATTAGACGCCATCTTGGTACCCCTGAAGGAAGATATAGCAGCAATAAAAACTCAGATGCTCGGAGACGGCAGTTATGATGAAAAAGCAGATGAGGATCAGAAGAACAGGGTGGCTGGCAAAAGAGACACAACACCGCCATGGAGGGATGTTGCAGCGTTAAAGATCGCAATCTTAATCTGATGTTAACTTTGATCATGTTCAATCATCACAGCCTGAGTTGAACAATATGTACTCATAAAAAAATTTAAACATCCAACAAATGTTTAGGGATCTCAAAACAACCATGTTTCATAGATGATAGATGTTCAACCAGTAGCTGAAGAAATTGAGCCAGACAACTAGAGTACCAAAAGAACAATTTAATAATGCAAGTAAACTCACAATAAACAAACACAAATGTCAAAAAAAGCATTAACACCACAATAACAGCCTTGATCAGGGAACACTCTCAAAGGTGTGAGACAAGTATAATCCAAGGTTCAACCAGAGACACACAATGGAAAACTATAATACACATAATATATACAACATGACAAATCTTATGCAAGTATTCAAGAGGGAAAAGAAGACCTAACAGTGATCTTTGAAGACGCAACAAATCAGACTTTCATCCACCATGCAACAACATAGAATTGCTTATAAAAAACACCAAACGGACACACATTGAAGAGGAACAGAAACAATTAATGTGCAAGTCTAGTTATACAGAGAATTTTCAATAACATATGAACAATATGAACAATGCATCTCAACATACCAACATGAAAAATGCATTAAGTTCAAGTTCAGAGTACAGTGTGTAAAATAACTAATTTTCATAAACAACATGAGACGCAGATCTATTTTACCATGAGAACAAGAGGATTTAACCGATATGGCTGCAACAAAGGTTGCAAGTGTGGAGCCCAAAAGAAATTAACTTTTAGATTACTTATATCCAAAAATTATTTCTCAAGGTTGTATCTCACACTTGCCATCCTCCGATTCTGCCAAGCCAGGTTACGGAGAATCTTAACTCTTGATCTGATTTTAACTTCGATCGCGTTCAATAATCATAGCCTCAGTTGAATAGTATGTGTTTCATTCATGTCATGTACTTGAAAAATATTAATATCCAACAATTTTTTTGGGAACTTACAGTGATATCTTGGAAGACATAAAAGACCAGAACATTCATCCACGGTGCAGCAATTTTTAATTGTTGATGTAGAAATCACTAAACAGACACATAATTGATGCAGGTACAAAAACAGTTGATGGGGGCCGATCTTTGTTTATGGGACCAAACAATACCTTTCCATTAGCAGGTGGTACCAAGCCATCAAACGCAACTCATCAAATCACCGACCATCAAGCCAAAAACCCAACAATCGACTAACAAATCAATATTAAGAACACAGTGACCAAATCAAAGGAAATTAACAGTTACCAAGTGACTCTTGGAGCAGAATTGATGAACCAAAACAACCGGTCACAGCCTCAACAGTCAACTAATAAGTCGATATCAAGAAGCCCCAAGCAGTCCACTATCAAAGAATTTTCCCCTCTTTTTTTCTAAAAACCACGAAAGAACGCGAAAGAGGTTTGGATTATTTTGGGAAACAAATTAAAAAACTTTTAGGGTCATATTTTTTGAAATCAATTAAAATACTTCGATAATGTCAGTATCTCAAAATTTTAAACGAGCCCAACAACTAGAGTACCAGAAGAACAATATAATACTACTAGTAAGCTCATAACAAACAAACACACCTGTCATAAACACACAAACACCACAATAGCAGCCTTGACAAGAGAACCTCTCATAGGTGTGAGTTCAAGTATGCTCCAACGGTTTAACCAAAAACACATAACAGGACAAATATAATGCACATAATAGATACAACATGAGCGCAATATCAATATTCAACAGTTCAGAACTTTCATCTAGCATCCAGCATCTAGCGATTTTACATTGCTTATAGAAAAATCACCAAACTGACACACAATCGAACAGTGCAAGAAGAACAGTTTAATAAAACTAGCAAACTCAAAACATGTCAAAAAACACACACACAAAAACACAACAGTAACAACCTTGATCACAAAACATAAGCTATTTCAATATGATGCGACCAAAGGAAATAAACAGTTACCAAGCGACTAATAGGTTGGAATTGATGAACCCTAAACAATCGGAGATAGCCTAAACAGTCGAGTAATAAGTCGATCGATATCAAGAAGCACAAAAGCGATTCACAATCAGAGTATTTACCCCTCTTTATTCCCTAAACAACGAAAGAACCCTAAAAAGGTTGGTGTCAAATTGTTTGAAATCATTTAGCATACTGCGGTGATATTATAATGTGTCAAAATATATATGCAAGAGATATATGAATCGAGAAACAAACGCGATTAACATTTAACACAATGCAAATCACCGCAATGCAATTTATTAGAATAACCAGAGGAATTACGAACCCTAAAGAAAACAAGAGTCCACATGCGGATCTGGATGAATACTTGTAGATATCATTATGATTTGATTTAATGACGAAATCTTTTCTTATGTTAACGGTCTTATTCTAATTTAGTGATAAAATCTTTTAACGAATGGGTTGATTTGAATTAAGGGTCTCATTGTCATATTGAATATTTACTTACAATTTTTACAATTTTGTTAAAATTATGAATTTTGATTTATATTTTTAGAAGTTACACTTCTCATCTCAACTCTATCTTGTTTGAACGATTAGGTGTTAAAAATGTTATCAGTAATCTCTTGGTATTACTAACTGTTAATCATTAATTTGATGTTAAAAAAAATTGTTAAAAATGTTGTTAAAGTGATTTAAAATATCTATTTTAGAGTAGGTGTTATTTATTGTAATTTAGGTATCATCTATGTTGGTGTTGGGTGAGTCTATCATCTTGTTAGTGAGTTCCTCTTATAATAATGTTGATATTTGCTATTTAAAAAAATATACTTATTTTAAAGCATTCGAATAAGGTTTCTTATCTTCATTTTTATATTTAGATTAAAAATCATAATTTTTTCTTTTATTTTAATTAAATAATTTATTATTACTTTTTTTGTTTCTGTTACTTAACCTTTCTTAAAAATATTTAAAAAATTTATAAGGGCGAACAGTATTTTCTTTAAATATACAGATGAACAGTAATATATTTTTTCTCTTTCGCTAACAACCATTCCCTTTAATATAATGAATACATTCTAAATGCTCTTATTAGAGGCAAACATATTAGGTAAATAGAAGCTAATGAGCAGCTATTTGCTTGTAAGAACAATTAAATATGATTGTACTATCTCACTTGACAGATTCTCATTTTCAAATTTTAAACAATAGCTACCTTAACACACGCCACCAAGAAACCTTTATTGCATTATCTCGAATTGACATCGATCATGCAATGGAGATGAAGATGATTAAAAATGAAATTGAAGGTTTAGATTTCGCAGGAGATAGCCAGGAATGGTTGATACCAGGAGGAGGAAGAAAAAAGAAGGGGTAGGTTTGGGTTATTCATACATATGGGACTCACAATTCTGTTAAATTTAACTTATGAAATAGTATTGGTGGTATGATTGTTTCATAAAAGCTTAACGAAATTTTAATGTCGATTAGTCCAAAAACTAAAATAGTTATGGGTCAACAAACAAATGTTGACCAAACCCATAGTGCAAGAAATCTTAGGACCAAAAATTTAACACTCTAGGCAAATGGACAGAAAAGATTCTTGTTTCATAAGTAATATCCGGCTTTTAATACCATCAACGCGTTTTAAGTATATTGACTGTGGATAAGAGGAGAACTCGACAGTTAAGTGTACTCAGGTGACAGCAATTCAGGGATGAGTGACCTCACTGGGAAGTTTTCACCCGAGCAACCAAAAACAAATCCGTAAGCTACTCGTGGGCAAAACGGACAATATTAATGATATGAGGGCCAGGCATTACAAATTGTATCAAACCCACTCTTGTACTGTTTGGGATGGTGGGCAAACCTCATCAAGAATGTTGAGTTCCTGGGAGTGTTAAGAGGGACACCTTAGGCAAATCCTACATCTATAGATAGGAGAACTACACAGTTAAGTGTGCTCAAGTGGCAACAATCCAGTGATAGGTGACATTCCTGAAAAGTTTTCACTCGGGCAATCAAAAACAAATTCGTAAGCTCCTCGTGAGTAAGGCGGACAATATTGATGGTACGAGGGGCCGGGCGTTACAAAAACCATAACAGGGGCATACCACGTGAACTATCCATACAATTATTCTAACAGTAACTAATTTTTAGGTACTTAGTTACGGATTAATGTATTTGACAAAACCCCTGACCCCAACTCCCCATACCGGCACCTGTGTCCCTACTAACGGTTCGTCAAGGTCAACATAATTCCAAACATGCATCTTGATCCACAAGAAACTACGGAGTAAAAGTCTATGTAAAACTTGAACAGCAAGTTACCAGCCATCGATGTGGCAGTTTAAGGTATGCATTTCAGATCAAATAAACCTCAAACTTGACTGTAAACAAGGTTCAGTCGATCAATTAATGACTCCAATTCTAATCTTGCAACATCATCATCCTATAACACAAAAAAAAGTCTACTTTATATTTCTACAAATCGCAAAAATCGCTTCATCATAGATTCGAACGGATCATTAAAAGAAGAAACAAAGATGAATTTTTTAAATAACAATATAGACCATTAAAGGTGCAATTATAATTATGAGGGTTCTGATAAATACTAAAACTAGAATGGTTAACTCTGTCAAATGCTCCCCTTCTAAAGAGCTGTTGAGTTGTCCTTGTAGCTGCTACATGAGACTGCATACAAAAGCAAATGGGTGTTCATGACAGGTAGATTGGTCTTTTAGGACTATGTTTTATCTTCAACGGGTCAAGCACGTTAACGATCAAACATATATATCATTACTCATAAAGATAATAGAAAAAAGAATTAAGGTCAACTGAACTTTTGACCCGTACCATAAAATGACCTCTTTTGAATAAGCAAATTGTAGGGAAAGTTGATGAAAAAATACCAGCGGATAATTATTTTCAGTTTTGGCCACGGCTTCGGTTGAAGGAATGGCGTGCCATGAGTTTTTTGCCAGAACCTTGATGCTCATCCTGCAAAACATGTTATAAATAAGAGATACTTTTTCATTTATCATATGGATTATGAAATTCACAATATTGAATTATCTTTCTTTTTGAGAAACTCGAGTTTAATACCATAATTACAAAAATAAAAATAAAAAAAAAAATCATTGCATTCACTTGAGTTTATAGATACAAGAATACTCCATTTCATTTTCATCATCATTTTAGTTAAACTAAGTAATAGATAAATGGTTGATGTACCTTGTACAGAGATGCAGCTGATTCAGATTCAACGTTTTGATTTTGTTCAGGCCCTTGAAAGCCATCTAAAGCATCTAAAGTTAACTGCCAGCCACAAAGAGCTAAAGCACTGGAACTTGAACTAGCACCATTGTTACTGTTAATAACCCCAGCTGCAGCAACATTGCCATTAACCCAAGGGCAGAAAAAATTATGATGCTTTATTGGATCAAACTCAACAGGTTCTTCAAATTTGCTTTCTCCATTTGGAGGCCCTAAACAAAATAAAATAAAAACATACATAATTTAGCAGCATGGAACATGATAGAATCTGTTTATTTGAATAACCAGCTTTTAGTGTTTGGATAAAGAGATTCTGCTTCTGTTTATCTAATTATTAAGGGGTAAATTGTCGGTTTCATAAAAGCTGAAACAAAACTAATGGTATAAACTAAAAGTGTTCTTTTAATCTGAATTGAGACACTTTTACTGAATCTTACAATATATAATCTTCTGGTCGTCTTATCTATTAATTTATTCAAAGGGATTCTGTATGTGAAGTCCACCAAAGTAAATTCCCATTTGATAATGTGTCAACATGTTACAGATTTAAATTTCTGTTTTATCAAAAAATTTAAGGGTATTTTCATTGTCTGGCGGTTGAAATTGGTTAAAATGAAACTAGATGCATACTTGGGAGGCCTTAATGAAAATAATTAAATACTCTTCGGTGTTCACATATATTATCCTCTTTTCTGGAAAATCATTATTTAACAAACACTCAAACAACTGGTTATCTAATTTCCTTAATAATCAAGGTAATTTACATACCTAATTCATTACCAGGCGGAAAACTTGGGTACCCACATTCTTCATTGGGAGATGACTTGCGGTCCTGCATCACTTCATCTTTTGATACTTCAAGGCCTGAATATACAACTGCATTGCAAGAAAGAGAAGGGTGCGAGTTTTGTTCATGTGGTAAAAGATTCAAATCACTAGTCTTCTCACCGCTCTCAACAGATTCACCTTTGACCGAACCAACGACCTTAGACCCACTATCTCCCCTTCCAGAATATTCTTGTTGCATTTCTTCAGGAACAAATTCACCGGTTTGTCCTTGATTCTCCGTCACACCAATAACCGGTTCCATGTCACCAACAACACTTTCTGTCCTATGAATCAAACCATGAATTTCGGCTTCATGACTTGCACCCATTCCAACACTACCACCACTAACCGCCAAGCTGGGACCGTCCCTCCTGTAAGCAGTGGCAGTTTCGGTATTCAGTACTTCTTCATCATTGGTGCTGCTAACACCTACTTCACTGGTGACCCAACCCATTGGAGGGCATGTGCTTTGTTGAGCCTGGATACTATGGTTCATTTCTGAAGTTTCATTAGGGTCAGGGTTGATCCCTGACGTGGAGGGGTAGTTAACCTCATCGATAAAACCTGGATGATTTTCAACGCTTTCCATAGAATCATTATCTTCACTATGATAAATTGTATCCATTGCAATAACAGAAGAAGCCCGTGCTGCAAGTTCATGGCCTTGGCTTGATGGGCCAGCCTGGCCAATATCAAAATACAAAGTTTGACTAGGACCCGCACCAGATGATGACTCACAAGCCCGTTTAGATGGACCCGTGGACGTCTTACTGTCATTAATTTCATCACCATCACGGTCAATGACAACACCCTCAACACTATCCGCTTGTTGAATCAGCCCATGTGGTCTATCAACTGTGGACCCACCTTCATCAACATTCCTTTTGAAAGTAGTAGGACCACGAGATTCATATGATGCTGCACGATCACCAACCTCGCTGCCAGCTGGCTGACCGATGACTAGATCCCGACCTAAATTCCCATCTTGATATAATTCAGATATCGGTCTTTTATGCCCATGTCCTGTAGAAAACCCACTTCCCATTGTAAGATTTAAATCCATCCTCACATTTGACATTGCAGCTTCATCAGCGTCCTCTGTCTGCTCTTCTTCTGCCCCGTCAGCAGCTACCCACCCACTAATGCCACTAGCCGCGCTTACTCCACGAGTAATTGCCATCTTTTTACTCGTTTCGGGAACATCGATGTTGTTAGGAGCAAAACGAGCAGGAAGATTGACACGGACGAAGTCCAAGATCCTCACTGTAGCGCCACATAGGCTACAATCCAACAACGGTGATCCAGATTCGAATTTTGACTTGAACCTAGAACCTTTTTTGGTTGAACTAGAGAAAGGTTTCTTGCTCAGGCCACGATCTTGTAACGGGTCATGATCTTTTATAGGACTGAATGAACCACCATTTCTAGCAGATTGAGCAGAATGCTCTTCACAATCTTGAACATTAGGAAGCCACCTAGGCTCCCATCCACATAGGCTTATCAACTTCTGGGCCTAATGATAGAACAATTTATCAATTTTAATAAAAAGAGTCTGCCAAACAGAAAGAACAATTAGTAATGCAGTATTATCTTACACGTAAATATGTGCTTATTTCAGAATCAGACATACTGTCTGCTGGATAAGCAGGTGAATGGACTAGAAATCGGTCGATTTCTAGACCTCTAGAAAGTTTCATCTGGTCAAGAGCAGTAGTAGCCACCACAGGCAAATAAGGAAACTGAATTAGTCCATCACAACGGTCCTTGTAACCGCCAATCAGAGCAGATGGTGGGGTAGGAGGGAACTGAACCAGGCTTTCAGCGCAACTGTTTCCTCTCCAAGGGCAGGTGGCACTATGTCCTTCATCCAGCTGGTTAGCAAATTCTTCACCATTTTCACCTGCTTAAATAGAGTATAAACCTAAGTACATGCCATCCTGGCCAATAAAGTTAATTACATCAACACACCTTCGGTACAGGCCCATGAATCTTGCGCATTATATTTCAGGTTTTCCCCACAAGACTCGCATTGAATCTTATCAACATCTATATTCACCCAACCTCTCCTAGCACAGGAAAGTGAACTAGCAGCCTGCATGAAAGACAGTTATAAAGTAAATTAACAAAATCGACAACAATAGAGTAAATTAACATCAAACAAAATGGTTTTCAAACCTTAGGTTTTCCAAACCAATTAGCAGGGCTGAATGTGGATAATCGTCTTAGAAGATCACCCCTTTCCCATGGTCTACATGAAGGTTTGGAAGAACCAAGAGCTGAACCACCCGCACCTGTACTCAATGAAATCCACATGGCTTGTGAACTAATTCGAGACAGTGAACCGCCTTTGGACCCCTGACCATGGCCCAGCCAATCAGTACTTCCAGCATTGGTGGCAACAACTGGTGATGATGCTCCAGCAGAGCTGAAACATTGTAGATAAACCAACCAGATGGTTATAACACACGTATATTTACCACATAAGCTACATGAAAACGCCACACCTGATTTATTCTATTGACTTCTGTGTTGTTGACGTCATCATAATCAAATATATCTTCCTTAATTTAAACTCAGAGTCTCATAAATTAACAACAGAAGTTCCAAATGTGCAAATTATTTCAAAAACGATAATTGGACTTCAAGACCTAAAGAAATTCGATTATATGGAAACAAAATCTACTTACTCGGTAAAATCGCATACATATAAGCATAACATCAATTAAAAAGCTGTGGATCCATAAAACAAGATCAACAAATTCCCCAATTAAGCTAGATTCAGATACCTAATTTAACAACCCACATAAACTCTCCCAAATCCCCAATTCTAAACCGATATTTCACGACTCGGGTATTAACAATTAAGCAATTCAAGGGCACATTGTAGCTTGTTAAGCGTGTTCATACGAAAACCCCTGAAACAAAGTGGCAAATAAGGTGTGTATGTATGAAACTGAAACAAATGAAGGGAAAATTAGGGTTAGGTTTACCTTGCAGCAGCGGTGAGCGGAGGTGAATTGGGGAAAAGTAATGGGTCTCCAGATGAGCTGATTCCTTCTTCCCTCATTGATTCACACACACACACAAGAACACACACAAATACACACAGTGTTTGTTGATGCTTTGGTGCTGTTTGACACTGAAATTGATGGTGTGCTATTATATATACATATATATATATATATAATATATATATTTACGTTTATATGGATCGTAGCCGACTGCCCGACTACAAGAGTTTGTATCTCCATGGTCACGTGAATTGCGCGTGAGCATGAAGACTTTGTTTATTTCAACTTTAGCGTTTTTTATGTCATAAAGTAGGTGTTGATTCCGATAATCAAATTCATAATTTAAATTTATAATTATGTTTACAACTTTTTTAACAGTATAAAAACATTCACAACTCATTCCTTAAAATTATGTGAGTGTGAGTTCTTAAATTATATGAAATGGTTTAAGTGGTTGTGAGTGGAGAAGAGAGAAAATGTTACTGTTCATCGGTAAATTTAAGGATTCACTGTTCAACCCTTATAAATTTTTTAATATTTTTAAAAGTGGTTGTGAGTGAAGAATAGAGAAAATGTAATGAAAAAGGTATAAAAATATAGTATTTAATTGAAAGGAGATAGAAGTAGTGATTTTTAATGTAATTATAAGAATGAAAATAAGGAATAGGTTGTGAGTGCTCTAATAGAATACGTTTGAGTGTGTTGAAGTAAATATCCAGCGGATGTGATATATGATAAATCATGTAAGACGTTTGTTATGATAATATGTTTGAGTGTGTTGAAGTAAATACTTAGTGTGTGATTTAAAACGCGGCTTACAGATTACTATTCAACTTAAATTTTTATATATAAATGTAACTAGTGTTTATTTTCTGACGCACGTTGCGCGTCTTTAAAGCAAGGTCCAGACCCATTATCAAGTTCACCAATTAATAACTATATTCCAAAACAAAATAACTCTCAGACGTTACATGAATATCATCATCGAGCAAACAATCAAGTTCACCAACAAATAACTATATTCCAAAACAAAATAACTCTCAGACGTAGCTTGAACATCATCATCGAGCAAACAATTTTATACGTCCACAATTAACAGTTTAGGAATACAGAAAAACAGTTGAACATGGTCAACAAAATAGCAGAACCAGCACAGGCCACCGACAACAGTCGGTTAAGGTGGTTGGAGACTCAGGAAGGCGGCTCCATTGCGGCTGCATCGTACCAAGATGTCACGCCAAAACAACGAAGACATCTACCCCTCTGCATCACGGTCTCAATTGGATTACAGGCGTATCTCATATGAGTCCTCAAAATACACAGACATACAAATGGGTTCTCAGATGACGAATCTTCATCATCATAAAACTAAAATAGGGCTCAGATCTGAAAATCCAAACAGATTTGTTAACAGATGACAAGAGTCACCACTTGGTGCCCAAGACGGTGATCATCTAAAAAAGACCATGCAGGCCCCAACCACGACAACGGTACCACCGCCTGCTCCACTTCAACCAAAATGAGAACGCGGAGCGGCAATAGAGCCGAAAGCAGCCGCCATGGTGATCGCCTGCGGAGAAAAGATTTAAGCGACCGTAGTACGACCACGGCCATGGGCTTCCCCCACGAACAGCAATGACGGCTTGTACCCGCCGTCCAAACCCTAAACCATGGGGAACAGTCCCTCTTTAAAAAGCGGGGTTTTGCAGCCGGCTGAAACCAAGTTACGAACATTTAGCCGGAGACGCCGGTGAAACCAAGGGACGAACGTTCAGCCGGAGTAAAACACCGCCCGTACACCCCATGAGAAACGTAACCGGCGGTAGAGCGGAGAGCTGAAGCGGGGACGGTGGCACACAACGATCTTGAACGGTCGGAGAATCAGTCTGCAACTGATACATACAAATGAAAGGGAACAAACCCTTTTAAACAATCCACGCATGAAAGACTGTGCCATAAGCTTCAGTACTTGTAAATCTACTATTCACCTGTACCCTAGGCTTGACAATCTGTACACAACCACTATTCATCAACTCACTATTCATCAACTCACACTATTCATCAACTTTCTTTTTTCATATTAGGTAATGTGATACTTATGAACAACAACCTTTTTGGTGTTTTCTTTAATTGAGAATTTTTCTTTTGTCTAGTAAAAAATTGTTAAAACAAGGTTACATTGGTAAAAAAAAGGTACAAATTTAAGAAATTTATATTAACTAGGATTGGATCCGCGCACGTTGCCGCGGGGATCTTTTTGTAGCGTTATGTAAACCATATTAGTACAAAAGAGTAAGAAATCTAAACATGTTTTCTATGTATAAATCTAATAACTGTTTTAAATATAAAAGTACATCGATGTCATTTTGTCAAACAACGATTATTAAAGAAAACGGTCCGGTTAGATATATACTTAAATTACGTGATAGACTAACCAACAGTTATACGTCGTAATGATTTATTTTTTTCAAAAGTTATAGAAAGAAAAACAAAATACTTGTAAAAAGATTATAAAGATTAATTTTTTTTTTAAAAAAAACAAAGCTTTCATATAGTTATTGTAGTTTGGTAACGATATTCTTTTCAAAAGTAATAGAAAGAAAAATAAAATATTTTTAAAAAGATTATAAAGATTAATTTTTTTCAAAAAAAAAACCTTTCATATAGTTATTGTAGTTTTTTAGTATATTTATATTAATGTGTGTACTTAAATATTTATAAATAGATTTATCAACTAAATATTATTAGTAAAATCCACACCAACATATATATAATATATAATATACAAAAAAATAAAAAAAAGATTATAAAGATTAATTTTTTTTCAAAAAAAAGCTTTCATATAGTTATTGTAGTTTTTTAATATATTTATATTAATGTGTATACTTAAATATTTGTAAAAAGATTTATCAACTAAATATTATTAATAAAATCCACACCAACATATATATAA
>BJCO01364226.1:0-12132 GCA_018326465.1 Flaveria floridana
CGGATAGTGAAATCCACTATCTGAAATTTTCGGATATCCGAAATTCGGATATCCGAATTTCGGATATCCGAAAATGAACACCCCTATCAAAAATATATTGGGGGTGGTAGCAAAAGAAAGGAGAATGAAGAAGTGCTAATTGCAAGATTTAAAACAACTCCTTGATCAATGGAGTGAGGATGCCTGATTACATGAGTTTGCTTACTATTTGTTATTCATCCGGAAAAATATATGTATAATGAGTGTTTCACGTGGAAGTTTTGAGTGGAATTAGTACTATTTATTCGTCACGGTATAAATCCGGAAAATCTTATAAGGCGTGAATTTTATGGATACGTGACGACATTTATTTGGTTTAGTCTTTGACTACGTAAATTTTGCTGAGAAGTGCCAAAACATATGAAGTTTGTTGTCAAGATGATGTCATTTAATTGATTCTGTCATAATTAACTGTGTAAAGTTTGTCAGATAGCATCACAAAACATGATTTTCGTTACGAAACTTGTAATAAAAGTGATTTTTAAACATATGTAAAATTCTTACATGTTAAACTTCTATAAAAAAATCATTTCTTAAATGATTATATAATTTTAAGTTTGATTTAAGTATCATCAAATGAATGTCTTTAACTTTGTGATTTTTTTTAAAATACATAACACACACCATCTACTATATATATAATCTACTATTAAAATCATCACATTACATTGTACAAAAGTTAAATAATATATATTTGATGAAAGATACACAATTTTATCATCAGGATGTCACTTGGAACACGTATAAGCAAATGTGTGTCTCTCACATCAATCTCCACGTCAATCATATGCAAACATCCTAGACTATAATTTAAAATCCACACGTAACGGTGGGTCGTTCAAACCATTTTGCACCGGATTGAGTACGCAAATTCAAAAGGAGAACCAAATTGCCAAATTGGCAAATGAAAGAATGATACCAACTTATATTATGGGTCACATTTAGAAAGGAGTTATTCTCGAGTTTGAGAAAATAAACAATGCATTGTCCTTGTAAATTCATTAGAAGAAAATAAAATAATACAAAAACTACCAAGATTCAAATTTACAAATAAGTTTAGTAACCCAGATAATTCTACAGTTATTTAAGTATTAAATTTATCACAAACTTAAAAAAATATGTTGTATATAATTAACGATAAATTGCTTTAGGGGCTGTTTGGCAGCCTCTTAATGGTTCAGATACTTGAATGGTTCAACACTTAGGTTCAGACTGCTTGTTTCACGAGCAAATGTCTGAATGATTAAGACATTTGCCTCTGAATGGTTAAGTATTATACTAATGTTAAATGGTTAAAATGCTGAATGGTTAAGATCTCTTATCTAAATTAAACGATATACTAGCTCTTAATGATTCAGATCTCTTAATGTTTCAACACTTAATGGTTCAGACCTCTTATTGATTCAGAACTTAACCTGAAGTCACGCTCTCTAGTATGGAGCATTTTTACTTTCTAGGATCTATCAGTACCTCGACGCTAGATCACCGTCTTTCACTTTAAGTTATGCCCGTCTTTCACTTTAATTTATGCACATCTTTTCTTTCCTCAAATTTTCATCTTTTTTATTTTTCAAATCTAATAATACTACATAATAAAAATATGATTAATGCATAGTCCATAGAGCGGTGAGAGAGATGAAGTGTGCAGGAGAAATCCATTGTAGTTTTGAGCTACTCCTTTACTTGTTCTCGAGCGAGAGAGACATGAAGAAAGCTTTCAATTTATGTAATTTACTTCTTAATCAGTTTAGATAAGTGTGGGATGATAAAAAAAACACAAATTCTAAGGGAAAACTAGAAACAATTAACTGGACATGCAATGATATATATAGTGTTTAAGTATGAATTTGGTTATTATCATTCTCTTGATATAAGACGTGTATGCCATTAGATGAAACCTTTCTTATTACGTGAATATGTTTACCACATCGAAACTGTGTATTTACATATATAAATATATTAATATATTACATGAGAAAAGTTTCCGAGAAAATCAATAATACGAAAACCAAAGAAAATCATAGAAATCAAAAACATAATTCATAACTTTTTTGTTCTTTTAATTGTTAAAAGGTTATTTAAGTATTTGTTACATATATGTTAAGCATAAATACAAAAATGAAGAGTCTTACGTATACGTAAGACTATTTTGAATGAAAAGTGATTACGTAACCTATATGTGACGTATATGTAAAACTATGTTATGGTTTTCATTTGACACATACCACTATCTCTATATACGCACACACAAACATAGTGTAATGATAAAAAAATATACAAATTATGTGTTCGGTTTCATTGTTTTTCTCTAGTTTTCATCTATATCACATAACTTTAAAGATAATAAATAGTATATTATACTATGTTCTAAACTTTTGAAATTATTATGAAAATAAATTTGTAGAAGTCTAGTTTATACTTTTAAATTCGATTTTAAGAAGTGGTTACATGTAGTAGACATCCAAGTTTATTATTAAATACTAAAATCCATGTAACACATTTCATTTGTGCATGCATCTACATCTCTCACATACAGTCACCCTCTGTGATCAAACCTAATACGTATGGTTACATATATGTGACATATTTAGATCAAATATATATATGTAGACAATATGGTAAAACATGCATGATCACCATCATCAACCAAAATCTTCCACCACCAAGATGAAGCTATTTGGGATCATTGTCTCCAATGATCAAAACCCACAATCACCCTCCAAAACACCATCTTCCTCCTCATCCTCGTCCTCATCCTCGTCCTCCTCCTCGTCCTCCTCCTCGTCCTCCTCCTCGTTCTCCTCCTCCTCCAGCAGTAGATACGAGTGCCACTACTGCGGTCGCATGTTCCAAAATTCACAAGCTTTAGGGGGCCATCAGAACGCTCACAGGAAAGAACGTCAGCGCTTGAAGCAATCACGATTGCAACCAGACCGAAACTCCCACAGAGGCCCGATGGCGGTTCCATCCACGGCCACCACTTCTTCTCGGTGGGCCTACAATATCCCATACCCCGTCCTGGATGATGGCTACCCGTTGCAACCTGATCGGTCCACGGCTAGCGATGGTAAAGGACCGTGGACGTTGATGCCAACATTGACAAGTGTTGGGCCTCAGCATAATGCTCATGTTGTTGATGGTATAGACTTGCATCTGAAACTTTAAGATGTTTCCCAATTTTAACTACTAGGGTCTTGTAAATGATGAATGAAGTATACACGTAAAGTACTTTTTAAATTGTGTTTTTTTTTTACTTTTATAAAATAATGATACTTATACTGTTTGTTTAACTGTACTAGAATAGAATAATTGGTAATTTATTGTAGGACAACTAATTAAAGAGCGGATTATTACTTTAATTAATGATAAGAGGGGTAGCATCAGCTTACACATCATTCACGATTTAAAAGGGTATGTAAAATAATTGGATGAGATTTCGTTCAAAAAAAATGTAAAATATGCAATCGATGGTTATTTGTTTTTCAGTAAACATGAGAAATAAAGTGGATTTCCTATAATTATTTTATATAATCCTGATTCCAAACCGTAGGTTTTTCACCCTATTCTCATTTCTCCATCTCTTTTGATAACTTGTATCAGAATTAGTCCTATAATGCTTATTTTCTTTATGATTAAAACTAAAAAAATAGCAATAAATAGATTTATATTTAAAACGTTTTTTAGAACATACTTGTAGCTTAGTTAAGGAAAGTTAGACTTGGTGTGTATTTGAACTCTCATAAGTTAGTGGGCTAGAGTAGGCCCAATAGCCACTTCTTTCACTATGTTGGGCCCAATCCCGTAAGTGTGTACACGTAGTGGATTAATTTGATTCATTTATTTATTTAGTATAACTTGTTAGAATATATTGTAGTTTGTAGACTAGATAAAGTCTCTTTGTTTAGAAACTATCTTGAGAACGTAGTCAAACACTAGGACACAAGATAAACCTAGTATGGTGCCTAGGGGATTCATTGAGACAGTGAGACTTGATTAGTAAACATAAGTTAAGACACCACCAACTACCCCTATACTTGTTATTTGACCATGATATTATTTAACTAATAATCTAGGAAATCTTCCTGCTATATGTTTATTACTTAGGAATTATTTTATAGAAACTAAAAATCCATGAGGGCTAGTTCATCGTGAACTAATAGTCAGGTCAAGATCTCTTCATTTTTAAAATCCTTCACAGAATAATTAAATGTATCAAATTTGATTGAACCATAATTATCTTTGGTAAACAAACATACATATCTTTGGCCTCAAGGGTTCTGGTTGGCATGCTGAAATTTAGGAGGCACTAAAATTATTGCAATTAAGGTCCGTCATGATTAGGTTAGGGCGTCGGTTAGGGGCCGTTGGTGGATCGTGGGTGGCGGCAACAACCATGGACGGAGATGACGAGGTTTCTCTTGTAGTTTGTTGATGTTGGTTGAGCTGAAGCATATATATATACTACATGCGATATCTCATGTTAGAAGGCTTTAGTTGATGACGGATGCTACCATGTCAAACTCAATTAACAAGCTACAAACAAGCTGGAGAATAAGTTACGTTCCATCAAGGACATGAACCTTATTTTGGATATTTGTAACCGTACAGAAAGAACACATGGTGTTGGGATTTCCGTTGACATTGTCTTTTCAGGCATCCTGATGATCCGAGAAAGAGGAGACAAAAAAGAAAAAGAAGAAGACGAGGCAGAGCTAGGATTGCTTTGATACCATATAAAATATCGAAATTATCCCTTAATCATTTCATTGTACTTTTGAGAATATATACACTACAAATAGATCAAGATACACGATGCAAGATACAATGAATTACTACTAAATTTGATAATTATATTCAGTGGCGGACCCGAAATTTTTTTTCGATGGGGGCGGAAATTTGTTGTTCGTTTGGGTATTGTTATATAATAAATTCCTCGGTCCGGGTCGGGTCGGGACATAATCAAAATTTCAAACTTCTATTCAAAAGTTCATAAATTATAAGCTATAATTAAAGGTTCTATATTTCTTAATCTCTAATCACCTAATCGTCTATATTAAAAAATAACTATGTAAAACATTAAAACTCTCAAATACTTAATAATCTTAGGATGGGCGGCTGCTTTCCATTTTAATAATATAGGTACGCCCATGTTTATATTTGCTAATAGATAATTTATGTTGTTTCCAAACTATGCTTTTTCATTCTGCAATAGGATTGGTATTTAGATTACAACAAACGTATCTGCTTTGCTAGAGTTCTCTCTTGATTATGTTGCTTCTTTTTCTTTATTTTCACTATTTATATTGCTGCTGGATATTGAAGTACTTTTCGCTGTTTGATTTGCACATGATTTTATTGTTGTTCGTCATCGTTGGTATTTCGTTTTGAATCCTTTTGCAAGACCTTAATTGTATATGTTTTATTATAAGGTGATCCTGGTTTATGTTGGTTTTGCAACTATATATAGCCTAGCTTCTGCTTTATGTTTTGCGCTGGATATGTTTTTAAGCTGTTCAAGTGGTTGCATATTGCTTTTTGTTTTGGGAGTTGTATGCTATATAATGATCATATTTGGTTATAGTAGGCTAGTAGCTAATTGTGTTACGGTGCATCTTCTAGTCTTTCTTAGCGCTATTTGATTATAAGTATTTAATTACTTCTCAGTAATTATCTAATTACTTGCTAGTTTAAATGATTGTATTTTTTAGTTTTAGAGAAACATATCACTACTAGAAAACAGAAAACATAGTTTCCTAGGGAAATTTCCGATGCAAGTAATTGTGTCACAAATGCAACCCGGTTAAGATAGTTTTCCAAAAAAAACTCAAATTTTGTTGCAAATTTACATTAAGGTAGCGACACACCAAATAAAAAGAAACATATTTAAATGAAAAGGTTCATAACTAAAATTAATAAGTGTAAAAAATAATCTTAACAATCAATCTTTTTAATTAATGGTTGAGATCAAATTGTATGAAAAAATTTGATATAGGAGTATTTTAGGATGTCCGCTTTTGTTGACTTTTTTTAAGCTCCCTATTTTTTAAAATATTCATAATTTTATATACAATATTTTTTTATAAAAGTTACATCATATAAACAAGTGTTTTTTATCTTTAAAACGAGTATAGTATTATCAATAATTTATTTTATATTTTTAAGCTCATTAAAAATGTTATGTTTTTCTAGTATGATGAATATTTCTAAAAACATATAAAGGTGTAATAAAATTATTATGTATCTCTATTATGTAAAACATAATAATAAATTAACAACCATTTAATCGAATACATTAAAAGCAAGGATAAAGTAACACAATCTTTCATTGTTTTTTCTGATATTAATTGTGTTATCTTAAATAGTATGAGTTTTAAAAAACATATTATTGAAACAAAATCATTGTGTACTTCTATTTGTAAACACAGTGATAAATAATAATAAGTTTATATAATCTATAAAAAACAATAATAAAAATAACAAATTATGTTGTCTTTAACGTTATGAGTTTTAAAAAATATATTAATGAGAAATATCAATATATACTTTTAATTGTAAAACACAATGATAGATATAATCTATAGAAACATTGACAAAAACAACGCAAAATTATTTAAAATGTAAAACGCAATGATGAATATATATAAAAAATGATATAGAATATATGAAATAATAAACTGATATTTGACACAATAAATGTATAAGACACAATGAGCTGAAATATTTGACACAATTATTAAAATATTTATGTCTCTCTTTTCAAAACAATAGAATGACACGTGTAAAACACACAATTCTTCTTATGCTTTAAAGTACACAATAAAAATTTCATTATGTGGCAAACGTGTCACAATTTAGAAAATAATAATAATATAAATATTCTTTTTCTTGGAAATGTGTCGCAAAATTAGAAGTTCCTTAAAATTTTAGTTCACAATTGTAATAATATTAAAAATAAAGTTAATGCTAATAATAGTAATTAAAGGATGTATAGAGAAATGCTTATAAAGTTCCTATTGTTTTTTTATGGCATATGTGTCTTAGATATCGTAGGAATTTGTCACAAATATTTTCCTATGTTGTATTCTTTAAAGAAGTTGTCACTGATCTGTCTTAGATCGGATTTTCATAACATTTCTGATAAAAAAGTGCGAAGGGCGATTTATTTTTTTCTCTAAGTAGTGTATAAACATGTGTATGCAACTATGCATGCATATGTACATATATACACACAATGATATATTCAAACGTGTATACATGATATATTTGACATCTATACGCTTGCATATAATAAGTAAAGAATGTAACAGAATGATCCATCGATCATATATATTCTAGATATATATGGTGTCAAAACCATGCTTCTTAAAAATTGTACTATTCTATATGTGAGTAATTAACAAAGTCTATGTAAAGACAAGTGAATAACTGCTGTGAACATATAGGACGCGTAAGAGGAGTATCTTAATTTGGGTCTGTTACGATTCTGTGTTTGTTGATTAGATTCTCTTGTCTTTAGTTAGGTTTTGTGATTGCTCCAATTAATAAGTCAGGCCTTTGAAAGTTTAAGCTTTGAATGTTTTATTCAAGCGATGTGATTCCAACAAGTAAAGAACTGTGTACAAAACAACATGCTTGTTGTTAACATGGAAACACCCATTAATCACCTAGCTTAAACTCTTAAACTACACTCTTGTCGTGGATGTAACCATGACCTCTTCTCTAAGAGATGTGTGCCTCTAGTCCTGCGGTGGTAAAATGCTTCTTTTTAAGTAGATAAAAAGTTGAACTGATAATATATAAAAGTTAGGGTTATATATGACTATGACTTAAATACTTTGGTTCATAAACAGTTTAATCATATGGACATTGAAATGTGTAGGAAATACGTGTCGGAGGATTTTTCACACGATAGCTTTTCTGAAGAAATCATTTTTGTTTGAAATCGACCCCAAATGAACTATTTATCATTTCCCAAAAATTATGGCATGGTGATCCGGTTTTCTAATAATGAAATTGGATCATATAAACACAGAAAACTTACATAAGATGGTGTGGCTCTTAACAATTATGATATTAACTATATTGATCACTTGACATGATTCGTTAATAAGACCTTAATCGGTTTCGTTTTATTTCCCAAAATAATACTAGCATTACCGCTTATCTTATCAAGGCAGTCATGATTCATTAGAGTCGTAGTTAAGTTTGCAATTCAACATATTTTGCAATCGTTATTATTAGGTGGGTATGGCGACTGTGTAGATTGTTTCCATAAAATCAGTGAGAGAGGTAGGGAACTGAAAAACTGGTACACTGCCTAAACTGTGAACATACGATGAGAAAAGTCTTAACTGTTTGGTTTTCATTTATGAGGTATTTATTGACATATATACTTTAAGTGTTCAAAAACGTTTAATCATAAATGCAAGTTTATATAAATAATTTAAAGTAACTTTCTTTTTGAACGACAGTTAAAGTAACTATAAAATGATTAATAATAATAATTTTATTGATGATACCGGCATTGTAGTTTTTTATGAAAAGTGTAGAATAATATTTATTGGTGATCACTATATGTATAAGATATAAATAAATGATTACAAAGAAATTTAAATAAATAATGTCTACTAATGTGAAGATAATATAAGAATATTATAATGTAAATGAGTCTTTAATATAATAATTTATATAATAGTAATTATCAATTTAGTTATGCATTATGGTTTGTACTTTATGTTTTATATATTGTATCTCACTTTGCTTTTTTTTAACCTTATAGTTTTTATTTTTTACATTTAATCATAATACATTTTTTATTTTCAATTTTGGTCTCATATACTTTTCATCATTTACAATTTTTTTTTGTTTTACGTCTCGGTCAAAAATTTCCGAGTTAAGATACAGGTACATGCATATATGTAGTGGTATAATGATTTTACATCTATTTTTTCAGTTTCACGATCGCGTTGTGTAATAGACTTCGTTCTACTTTATACACATTAACACGTCGCTATGCACATGCATGGTTTAAAGTTTTTACGCCATTTTTATGTTCGGTTTTGTTTCTTTTCTTTTACGAGTTTTTTTGGTGTTGGTGATCGTTAGCGACGGTGCGACATTGATGTTATTTGATACGGTTTTACGCCCCTACCGCAACACGTGGGGTTAAATATTAGTATGTAATTTAAATCTCAAGACCCATGATAAATTATATATGTTGTAAACGTTTAAACCAATTATATAGATATTTAAAGAAGGACACAAAGTTAAATGTTAGTTGATGTAATTTTTCAGTGATGCATAGCATAATCTTTATGATGTTAGTTAAGATAAATTAGCGTAGTGGTTTTTGTTAATTCAGTCTATATAATTATGTACACGATATGCCTACTTTTGGATACATGAATTCTTAAGAAAAATCACGTAAGACAAATTTTATGTTATCATGAAGTAGACACTGATGTATTTCAAAACAAAAAAAATTGAGGCAAAAATGAGAAATTTAAATATTAGTGTAATCAAGGCTATTTTAATTCAATTTGATTTACCTTAGAAAAAAAAGAGAAATTGAAATATAAGATAAGAAGTGTGTATAATGCACACTCATTCAATTAAAAATATTTTGATTTCTGGAATGAGAGAACCCGTTCTTAGTTAACATGAATAAGCATGCACAATTCGATACTCATGGATTGAAAATTTGGTTAGTTGGCATAATCATGAGCGGACCTATGTAGGTGATTACAGTAGAGTCACGGGAATACAATGAATTTTCGCGTGTATATAAAGATGTATGTATGGGTTTTCGATTGACAACAATGTTTTTTAGGACGATATAACTCCATATAATTTTGATTCTAATGAAAAAGGCAAACTTAAGCTGAAGTAAAAAAAAAAAAAAAACTACATAGGAAATGTTCAACAAATTATTTTTTTACAAAGACTATAAAACTTACAACCAAAAAATATTCAACAAGTTATTTTTTAATAGATTACAAAACTCAACCAAAACTAGAGTAGGAATGCTAGAAAATAAGAATATATTTGATATTTACCTTTAGATTAAGAGTAAATTTCGGTTTTGGTCCCTGTGGTTTAACCATTTTAACCATTTCAGTCCAAAAAGGAATCTTTGATCATATCATGCCCTGTGGTTTTATTTTTGTAACGGTTTTGGTCCCTGACACTAACTCTGTTAGTTTTCTTCGTTAAATCTAAGGGTATTTTGATCCTTTCTATCTTCTTCATCTTCTTCACTCTCATCTTCGACCACAAGCTCAATATCCCTCCGACTACCTCTCCCTCCGTCATCTCCGTCGTGAAATGCCACCAACCACCGCGTAAACACCTCATTAATCAAACCAAACATAACAAAATGTTGTCTAGTGATGAATGTTCTACCTACCTGATGATCGCATACTACTTCAAGGAAACTTGGATGTTGTAGAGACGTTGCTACTGCCGCCACTCCCCTGGCGGTCAGCCACTCCATGTCGATCCCTGCCACCATAACCAGTCGGTTTTTTAACACCACTCCCATCAAGCCAATGAGTCCTCTTAGCTTCATCACCTTCAACAATGGTGGATTTTGATTGTTTGCTCTTTTGCTCATGTTCTCGAGATCCTCTTCAATCACTCGAATCGGGTACAAATCTGGTGATATCGAAAAAGGGTTCCTCAAAGTAACATATGTTTTTTTGTAATCAGGTTTCGCGATCAAAAGCTCGCCCCTTTTCTTCTTCTTCCCGTCCATATTTAGGGTTCTAACCTCATCTACTTCAAACCCATATAGTGATTCCAAAACCCTCTTGATTTCAATCTACAAACAGAATAAAAAATGTAACATAAAATCAAATCGATACAATCTGCAATATTAGCAAAGTTAGAGAAAAAGTGGGCATCAGAAGCTTAATTGCAATATTAGCAAAGTTAACCACTCTTCTCCCAATCTACTCCCCATGTTTATAACTACAAACCCTAAAATTAACTGCAAAAAACAAATAAATGAAGAACTAATTAGTTACAAACAGCATCACAATTGAGTAATAGCTAATGATTTTTGGCGAAAATGGAACAAATTCGGAAGTAAATCGAGTAAATAGGGAGATGAACAGATTGAAGCATCATGATACTAAATCGATATGGAGATGAATGGCAATAGACTAAAATTAGATGATAATCAGCTTCCTGAATCATCAAAAGTTAACGGTGAAAACAGGGGCGAAAACAGAGGCGAGGGGCGGTGGTGCAGGTGGTGGAGGTGGAGGTGCCGGTGGAGGTGGTGCAGGTGGTGGTGCAAGGGGATGAAGGGATGGTGGGGGTTTGGGTTGGATTAGAGATTTAAGTTTTGTTTTGTTTTTATTTTTTATTGTTTTAAAAAATTACAACAATTATCCTAATCTAATATAATTTACATAACTAGTCCTCCAAATGTAAAATGATCAAAGTACCCTCACATTTAACTGTAAAAACTAACAGAGTTAGTGTCAGGGACCAAAACCGTTACAAAAATGAAACCACAGGGCATGATATAATCAAAGATTCCTTTTTGAACTGAAATGGTTAAAATGATTAAACCACAGGGACCAAAACCGAAATTTACTCTTAGATTAATTTTGCTTTTGTTTTTTTATTTACTGTAGCAAATAGTCTAATCAATTATACAAACTTTACATTACTCTACTCAAACTTATCTTCTATTGTAACATTAATGAGGTAAATGATCTTGCCAAAAGAATGGTGAAACCAAAAAAAAACATAATGATTATCGAATGACTATCATTTACTAAAGTTATCACTAGTTTATTGGTGGCAACGACAAGTGTTTTTTGTAATGTTTTGTGTTGTACTTTAATTATGCAATCAACCCAACCTGACCCTACCTAAACTGATCAGGAAATTTTATGTTTGCTTTTATGTAATTCACTACAAGAAAAATGACATTCAGCAAGGACAAAAGTCCTCGCTAAATGTTAGAATGTCCTCACTGAAGATGTATAGCGAGGACATGTCCTCCCTGGAATTTCCTCACCAAAGCCCCGTGGCTACAGGTCTACAGCAAGGATAGTCAACGAATACAGCGAGGACATCTCT
>BJCO01364227.1:0-10853 GCA_018326465.1 Flaveria floridana
AGATTTTGAGATAAAAGAGTTATGGGCTACGCCTACAAGACATATATGTGGCATGAGTATAACTAGATACAAAGAGAAAAAAGGTGATGATCTAATGTTATCTAACGAAAATTACACTAGAAAAGTATCATAGAAGCCAGCTAGTCTAAGAGATGCTAAAGCCAGAAGTACATCCTTGGGACGTCAGTAGGAATTTACAAAGAACCAATCACCATAGATAGACGAGACAATTAAGAAATGACTAAAGTTCCTTATGCATTAATATGGACAGTTTGATGTATGTTATGGTATGTACAAAGACACATATTAATCATGCGATGTGAATGGTCAGCCCGATTTCATCTTAAATCCATACATAAAGCATTTAGAAGCAATAAATGGTTAGTAACAATTTGAAAGGAACCTTTAATGTAACACTTATACTACAAACAAAAAAGCATTATCTTGAAAGGTTTGATGATGTAGACTTGAGAGTAATTATTCAGATTCAAGAAGCTAAGAAGACTCTTGGTTACGTCTACATAATTGGGTTGACTACATTTAGTTACATGTCTAGATTATAGATAAGTTTTTCTTTTTCAACCATTGAATAATGATATATGAAAATCATAGATGCAAGCAAAGAGCTTGTATGTAGAGGGTGTTTAATTCAAATATCTAAAAATTAGATATACTTGATTTCACTATGCAAACCTGTAGCTGAAATTTGGATATCTGAAATTGTTGATAAGAATTTGAATAGTAAAACGGATATCTGAAATTTAACAAATGCACCAGTTTCATTGACAAAATTATAATAACTACACATCCGCTATTTCATAAACAAATGAGCAAAGTTGCAAGTGTTGTCGCGAGTACAGATTTTAAACTTCAAAACAATTATACAAATAAGGCAATAAGTTTTAAACTTGAAAATAACTGCATAACAGAAACACCAGCTGGTCCCTCAAGAATTTGAATCTCAAAATCTATTTTAACTTGAAAATAAAACTTACGATTTAGGACAAAATACTTTCACAGCCTACTTGTTTCATAACAACAATGGGTTATTACCTACCACATTAAATGGAATCTGTATCTTTATTATCATTAAGAAACTTAGCATAATCTTATATATTGAGGAGGCTATATATAAAGCTCTAAAAGAACTTAACATAGCAAGGAAAGATACAAAAAAATACCACAACATTTAATTTAATAGATTGCATTTGAAGAATAGAGCCCGTAGGCTCTACAAAGGCTTTAGAAGGAAGTTAAACAACAAGAAAAATATTCACAAGAACATGACAATCACATACATAAGGAAAGACTCTTATTACCTGTGTGTAACACTACATACACACAAAATACATAATACAACACTACAAGAGATGTCAGTAATAGATGTCATAACAATAGCAGCTAGCAACACTATTAGCTCCGATCAAAGATCATTACCGACAACCATTTATCGTCGATAAATAACTTTAGCGATAATAAATATGTATCGCCGCTAATGGTCCAATGTATCACATTTTTTAAATTGAAGTTTGAATGACAATTTATTACATACCACTCCAATAACCCTTCTGTTTATTTCAGAACCACATATAAAGGTTTGTTAACTCGTTTAGTCTCTTAACTGAAAAAGAACCCTACATTAGTTATTTTGTAGGTCAACCTCGATATACATGCATGTAAAAGAAGAAACATAACACTATGTGAGTAATTTATCGCTGGTACTTCTCAACATTAGCATTTGAAAAAGAAAATTAACAACACAGGTTCACATGACTTGTTTATGTCATTTATAACCAATGCAACATGACAATGTTGTGAATATCACTATGCATTTTACCTTTTTTTTTGAACGGTCAACGATTACTTTTATTCCGGAGGAAACTTTGCGCAGAGTTCTATTACTATTAATGGGTCACCCGGGTAAACTCATTGGCCAAAGGCCCACGCCTGTGAACACAGATAGCGCTGGTGACCCGGCCCGCCCTCCATTTCAGAGGAAACCCACCACTTAAAGGCTCACTATGATAGAACCCCTGACCCAAACATTTTACCTAAAATAAATTGAAATTAAGTCGGTACTTGAGTGAAATAAGATACGAGAGCATGGATACGAACATGCATCTTATTACGAAAGTAGATGTAAATGTAATTATATGATATGAACATCCTACCCTCCTCAGACCCTGTCGGTAGCTCTGCTATAAATGAAATATACTGGGTATGATTATGATTATGATTATTAACATGTAAATGTAATAGTGTATATAGTACGTGATTATAGAGATATATTACTTTTTTGGATTTTCTCTTATTGTTTTATGGATTTATTTGTTGTATAAATCTACGTTTCCGAAAGTTTTGTATGAATCTTAAAGAAGTTCACATATTTATTTTATGAAAAAAAAATATATTGGAAATATTATTGTTCTCACATCAAATACTCAAAGCTAAAAAGAGATGTAGGCTAATAATATTAAGGTTCAATGTTTTTCTCAAGTACGTATTGAGTGTTTAATTATTATCATGAAAAATGATGTAAATTTAAAAGTATATTTAGTGTGTGTATGAGTTTCTGTTCAAATTAAAAGAAACACAAGACATTTTACGATCTGTTTACAAGAGATGTCATTTTTTTACTTGATTTATACATCGGTTTATTTGATTTCTACGTAAATATAAAACGCTCACAAGATACACGTTGTCTCTATTCAAATTTATTGGTTCGATTTTATTAAATGCATGATACTTTAATCACTTCATTTATGTTAGAAAAGCATTTATCAACTGTGTTAACTCAATTATCATAAATTTTAGGAGAAGAAAATGTTATAATTTGTATTTATGGTTTTTAATTATTTGTTTTACTTGTTTATATTTGAGAAAAAAATACTTATTAAACTAAGAAAATTAGAGAAAAATATATGCATATATATAAATGAAAATCAATAATCCTTAACTCAACTGATTAAGGTAATATATCCACGACATATAAATATTTGAAGATCATGGGTTCAAGTCTCACTCTGAGCAATATGTTAAAAGTTGAACCAATGAGTTTTCTCAGCAATGAGTTTTTTCCTGAGAGGTTGGGGGTGCGCTTTCGGTTGGGAAATGAATAAGTAAGTCCAATTAAAATAACACCTATTCTTTGAAACGTTCAAATATATATATATATATATATATAAATGGAGAGCTTACTCCAAGGCTCCCTCATTTCCATTGTACTCCAAGTACCATCAACCCTAATATTGAATTGAAAGAGAGATGGATACTATGAGAATGGAGACATATCTTAGGGTTTGTGTAACATTGTTCTTACTCACCACTGCTTGCTTGGTTAGATTTGATTCTCAAACCAGCCTTATCTTCACCTCATACTCCAGAACTGCTACTTATAGAGACATGAATGCTCTTTTGTAAGTATCATCTCTCTATCTCTTACAGCGCGCACATACACACACATTTTGTTGGCGTTTGAATCTTGTGTTACCGCTTGTTGGTTGTTGGATTGTTGATCAATTTGACCCTTTGGAAAAATTACTTGGATATTAAAAAGATACCATATTCGATGGTCAAAACCAACGACCCCGTCCATCAATCAACAAGATGTAACACACAATTCAAAAGCCAACATATATATTATATGTTGTTTATTAATGAAGAACTAACTGTTTTTGGATAAAACAGTGTGTTGGTGTTCATAAACATCGCAGCTGCAGGATATAACATGATTCAACTTGTAATCAAAGGCTTGCTCTCCTCACGTTTGAAACCGGATATGAGGGGTTCATACAAGCATCTTGCTTGGCTCTCTTTCTTATTCGACCAGGTACTTTTAGTTGTTATTATTATTGTTTTTCTTATCGTTTTATTTCGTTGCTAGGTCGAGATAACATATCGATGGGTAGTTAAAAACACCTTTATTCGTCACGATTTTAGTAAACTGAAATGGTTCATGGTAACGTAGACTATTTCTTTGTTTAGAGAAGTTTGTAAAACACATACCTGTTTAATTTGGTTTTCAAAACAAGAAAAGACCTTAAACATAAATGATAATACTTTAAAAATCATTAGTTTAACACAAAACTTAAGAAATAGTCATCCTACTTGTGACATAAAGTTTTCACACAAATAAATCTAGGTGACAAATACACCAAACGAAGAGCCTCCTAAGAGTTCGTTATAAATCTCTTGAAATCTATGAATTTTTTCAAGAAAAACTAATTGAAATCCTTAGTTGTAGTCGGTTACACGATAATTTTCCTGCTAATACTCACTTTGTCACCTCAATAGATAATAAATTTTCAAGAAGCTTTGTCCATTGTGATCTTGTTTAAAATTGTAAAGTCCCATTCTTTTTATTGATATACATATTGCAAAATACTTTTTTTACGTTAAATAATGAATTAAATTTCACTATTTATTTGTGAAATAATTTTATTCACTTACAAGTTATTAAATATTAACAAAGGAAAAAAAACGTTATTATAAAATTAGAAATCCGTCAAGGGCAACAAGTCTTATCTAAATTTAATACAAATATATTTTTGATGCATCAAATAACTAAAACAAAAGTAGATACCTATGTTTCTTATCTTATCTACATAATATAGAAATTGAATTGACATCAATGATTTTAACGATCAAGGCCATTTATTTACAAACTATTAACTATTAACAAAAGAAAAAAGCATTATTATAAAATCATAAATTCGTCAAAGGCAACAAGTCCTATCTAAATTTAATATACAAATAAATTTTGATGCATCAAATAACTAACACAAAAGTAGATACCTGTTTCTTATCTTATCTACATAATATAGAAATTGAATTGACATCAATGATTTTAACGGCCAAGGGCAACAAGTTCATATATCTTATGCAAATGAGATCCACCAAATTCTAACCGTGAATTTTTCCATGAACATGGACACGATAAATGTATATGGTTTTAAACGCAGGCGATCGTGTACATGATTTTCGCAGCAAACTCTGCATGCCTCATGGCATCTATATATGGATTAACCGGTGAACATCATTTGTTTTGGATGAAGTTATGCAGCAAGTTCACCCGGTTTTGCACACAAATTGGCGGTGCCTTGTTTTGCGGCTATGTTGCGTTCCTACTAATGGTTGTGGTCTCATCTCTTTCGGCTTATGGTCTTTTTAGACACTATTCACCCAAAACATTCCTTGTTCTAAAGTAAAAGCACAAGAACATTATATGGTAAAGGCTTGTTTTTATTTTATTTTTTGTTTTCTAGAGATATGAAATGTTTATAGGTTAAAATAAAGCAACTTTAGTTGGTGTTACTTATGGTTCATGGGTAGGTTGTGGTCAGTTTCAATGTGATAGAAGTACTATATAGATGATCATTTAAAGCACTGTGTCATCCGTTTGATGTTGTGGAGTTAATGGGTTGGTGGGGGTGGTTCTTCAATATTAATGATCAACTTGTCTTGATTTAATCTTCTTAACCGTCTATTTTTCAATGAAATTTGAATTATTTTATGATAAATATTGGTGAATATATCAAGACCCGTGACTAATAGCATGTGGTGATCAAGGGATGGTTGCATGTTGGTTTGATTTATATACACGTGGTTTACTATTTAGTGGAAGTTACTTTTATCGTTTAAAGTGGTCCAGATTTTAATACATATAATATACTAAGTGGAAACATTTATTTGTTATTATTATTCTTTTTGTATAAGTTTACATGTAACTCTTGTTACTAAAACCAACTAATATAAGTGGGTTATGACCACTGGTATCACAACATATACTCAAAAGAGACCCATCCATGTTAATATTATCACAATACGTAACTTCTTAAAAGTGTGTCTAAAGACGTATATAAAAATAAAAGCGGGCGGGTCTCCCACTCAAATTCTTCTAGAAGCGATCTGATCTCCCAAGCGAGACCTAAGGCGACGTGACATTAGCGCAAGGATTGAAAAAAAAGATGTCAACATCAGTCAGTTATTTTAAAAATAAAATATATTCTCTTTGTAATCTATAAATATTCATGACCTCATATGAACAAGGTATGCACAAATAAAGGGAAAAAACTTTGTATTTAAATTGAGTGTTCATCGACCAATGGTATAATTGTACATCTATTGATCAAGTAACGTTCTCTATTCATTTTCTCTCCCTCTTGAGTTTCATATATAACTTTTCCTAGTACCATCCGTAAGCCGGCAAGCTATGATGAATCAAGCGAGGAAATTAAATTAGAAGCACCATCGTCGACACCAGGCCCAACACACATGGGGTCAAAGGACGTGTCCATGTGCTGACTCGGAGTAGGTGGGTGTCACAAATATGAAATGCATTTTTATAGACCAAAACCAAGAACGATTACAACCCTAACAACTCAAAATACGAACCAAACAAAGTAAACATATCTAAGAATAAAACAGGTTTATATCATCTTTGTGATGATCAGAACAACGAAACCGATCAAGATCTAGTAAAATTGTAGAGTTGTTAAAATGATAAAAACTACAAAGAGTGTTTAGAGAGAAAGGGCGGATTTAAGAATAAAACAGGTTTATATCATCTTTTAATCAACGAAGAAGAAGAACGTGGCGATCTCAAAGAGTGTTTAGAGAGAAAGGGCGGATTTAATATGGGCACAGGGGCCCCTAAACTCTCGTTCCGAAGTGTAAAAAAATACTGTTTTTTACCATTGTATGTATCGGATCCCGTTGAGCAAAAATTAGGATATCCATCATATTTGAAAAGCCCAAATTAATATAAGATTAAAAGCCTAATTTTAACGAAAGTTTATACAATCCCTAAGAAAATTTAAGACCAACCAAGTATTATAAAATGATCCTATAAAATAAATAACAAATATAATACTATTAGTTTGGATAACCAAGTCATCTATCTTGTTCGCTAATTATTGGATATATTAGTTATTAGATTATTGATTAGTTGATTGCTAGATTAGATTATTTGATTTATTAGTTGATTATTTTCTTGAATACTTTATTATTTAAATGTTACATGACTGTTAAATAGGAGAGTAGACAAGTCGTGTCAACCCTGGGATTGTTTTGACATAAGAGAGCTTGATCTCATGCACGAGCTCTACTGGTGTAGAATGTTAATTGTAAGGCTCGAGCTTGTATTATGTAAAACTTAAATTTTGATACTTGAGTTCTTTTAGTTTTGAATTTTTCAAACTTGAGCTCCGCTTAAGATCTCTTTGTTTATAATTTGAATATTTTATCATAGTTTTTTTATATAATAACCATTATCTATATAGATATATATTTAATATATTAAGTAAAAATTATATAAACAAAGTTCATTTAGAGAGGGCTCGATACATGAAGCTTTGACTCAAGCTCGTTTATTAAATAGTAAGTAGTATAAGCTTGAGCTCAAGCTTGTGTAATCTCGGTTCGATCCGAGATTTTGACGAATTGGTCCCGACTAACTCACAACTTCGCATGTTTCATTTACACCCTTAGTATTGAATGTTATTTGTTTTAATTTTATTTTTTTATCTTCTTGTTGTGTGTGATCTGGCCTGACCCAAATCGGACCATATAAAAGAGATTTAATAATTAGCGATAGAAAACCAACCCTTAAAACTTCCCGACCCCCATGTAAAAATTTTCTAAGTACGACACCGAAGATAAAACCTCATTCTAAACAAAGTATTATTAGCAAAGAATTTTTTTCATTATTGAACGAATGATGAATGCACCGTAATTTTTTTCATTATTAAAATAAATGTACCGCAACAAAAAAGTTTGAGTAAATTACAAATTATGTCATTTATTAATGACGAAATTACATGGTATGTCCTTTAATTTTAATAATTACATCCAATGTTCTTTTTCAAAAATATGTGCACACCTATTGTGCTTACACTAACTTTCAGTTAAATGTACGGTTAACTCAGTTATGTATCTCTTACATAATGTGCATTTTATCATTTTCTTTTCATATTTAATATATTAAACAAATAAAAAATTAATTATTTTATATGAAAAATAAAATAAAAATATATCGGACCGTTGGGTAAGTCAGTGAACTCGCGTTCCTCTTATTCAATACCATTAAATTCATCACCCCCCTCTATTTGATAGCTCAATACCGATTATCTTCACCACCTACAACATCCCACACACCATTGAAACCCCTTGAACTCGAACAAATAACGATGGTAAGATTAAAATCCCTATTTCACGTTTTGTATTTTATTGATTTTTGAATTTCTGGCTTATATTGCTATGTGATTAACGAGCGACTCATAGTTTATTTTCTTGCTTTTGCATTTATATAAGCAATTTAAAGAACAACAGAAAATCTCCAAGTTTGTATTCCTTAATGATTTTTCATTATTTGTTGGTGTGAGTACTTTATAAATTATTTACATGTATTTTTTTGTTGTTTATTGTTGATTTCCCGACCTTTTAAATGATTTATGATTTAGAATTCTTACTTTAATAATGTTATTGGAGATTATTGTCATTAAAAGTTTTGAATTGTTGAATTAACACACACCAAAAGTGATTGCTTTTACTGACAACGGGCCGATATCTTTTAATTTTCTTTTTTCATTTAAAATTTTCATTTTTTATAAAATTTTTAATATATTAGACGTGAAAAAAATGATAAAAATACCCTCATGTGAGGGGGTACATAACTGAGTTAACTGTATATTTAGATAATAATTAGTGTAATGGACAATATGTGTGCAAATCTTTTAATAAAAGTACATCGTATGTAATTATTATAACTAAAGGACATATCATGCAATTTCATATATTAATAAAAGACACAATTTGTAATTTACTCAAAAAGTTTTTACGATACCCCAGTTTTTTTTTCCTTGCTAGATCCGCCACCACTATTCAAGCAGATAACATCCGAATAAACCTTAGACGGGTATTCAAGTAGTCCATGACCCGTGTGCTCTTTGACCACCAACTCACTCTAGCCCATAAACAGATTAGCCCAAAACATTTTTTAATCCTTTAGCCCAATCAGCACCTTACCTTAGCCCAGTAACATGTAAAATTCGCTAATTTTTTTTTATTTCGTTAATCATAACGATGTGACTAGTGGGAGTTATGTAGTTTATGTGTGTCTGTGTGATTGCATGGTCGTAGATGTGAGCAATCAAGAAGTAATTAATTACGGGATCAGCCTTTGTGTGTGTGTGCTTAATTAAAAATTAGCAAGTGGGTAGATTTTTTCCGACAATGTTAAGCACAAATTAGCAATAAACGAACATGGAAAAGACATGTTTTTAGTTTTGTATGAACTAGGGAAGCAGTCTTTACTTTGATCAATGAGTTTGGAGTTTATTAATTTTGTTATTAAGTATTTAAAGTTTTATTTATTCAACATATGTAATACACGAGTATACTAATCTATTAGCTAATATGTATATTTGTAAGTTTCGAGATTAACTACCAAGGGATTGTAGCCTAATGGTCAAATGTGTTTAGTAAAGTGTTTCTTCTCATGTTGACAATTTAAGTCCCATAATGAACAAAGGGTGAAAAACAAACCGTTTAAAAAAAGATTCGAGATTAACTACACTAATGGAGTATGGGTACTAGCTAGTGGCACAACCCAAACTACTAAAATTAAATAAACCAGTAAGTGATTGACATCTTATTTACCCAAATTCACACAAAACTATCCAAATTGATAAGTGCAAAATCCTCACTACATAAATCATTTACCGCAATTCATAACGGTCAAAAGATGGGAAAATAATCTTGTTGTGGAAGCCAATTCGGCAAACCAATTAGGCAACCAAAAGGGCGGCTACGGATGTTGCCGAAGGAACCAATATAACCGAAGGGGGCTCCCGATGGTGACTCGAGCACCCGCATGAGTGCCTCGCAAGTGTCATTGTAGCTCCATTTTTTGTGGTAAATATAAATGTTCGAAATTTATAAAATAAAATCAAATTTTTAAAATTTTGCCCCTTATAAAACTCAAATCAATTCGGAAAATTTTTGCCCTAACTTTTAAATTTTGGGGGTTGAATACTAAGTAGAAAATTTAATTTTACAAAACAATAAAAATCCAATATATCTTTATTTAACAAGGGGGTCATCCATGATTACTTAGAGCAAGTTTGAACCCGAGTATCTTGAGAAACCATTTAATTACCTAACCACTTGGCCACCTGTGAGTATTATGCATAAATTATCTATATTGTTATATAAAACGTTTGAGAATAACACCATAGTAATTTATCTCAACGTACGTCTAAAACAAATTTTGTTGTGTATGACAGAAGTGATCTATTCAATAGTTTCTAATTTATCTACATTTAATAATCTTCTCTTAATACAATATTTAATTTAGGTGAGATTATTTAATTCATTATATTAAGTATATTATCTTATTTGTCTAGCTAGCGCCATCTGTATGGATATAAAAAGGCCTGATCTCCAACACCAACATTCATATATGACTTTGATTGGGAAAGCAAGGTTAATTTCTCATTTTGATCTTTGCAATCTTTCTTTTTCAGGTCGTTTAGCTCCTTGCTAAATGGTTATAATTATTGTGAGGTGTTGATAAAATTGTTGTTCCAAGAAAAGCATTATCTTGTTTTTATTAATTACTTTGCATTAACATTTAAATTTATAAATATTATTTATATTTTTATAACTAAATTCTTGACTAACAATAATCACTTCTGTAGCATATTTTTGCCAAGTTGGTTGCGGATGGCCAAGGACAACTGGCTTTAGGGAAGCTTTTCTAGGACCCGTGTTCAAACTCTCACCACGTGACACGATTGAACGACAACAATGTACATAGACAAGTGTAGGAAAAAACAAAGTATAGACTTACATTA
>BJCO01364228.1:0-14239 GCA_018326465.1 Flaveria floridana
TTGATTTCTTGGACGATTTCTCAAGTATTGAATTATCTCGACTGGAAATCCTGAAACGTGCGAGGGTTGGGCTTCGCCCTTGTTGGGCCGCGACTGGAGGGCTCCGAAAGGTGGTGGGCCGCGGCTGGCAGCTCTGAACATCCGCTGGGCCGCGGCTGGAGGGCTTCGAAAGGTGGTGGGCCGCAGCTTGGACTTCAGCTGTTCGCGGCTTCTTGTTTTTGGCGTGCAAGGCATGTTGGAGGCTCCCCTTGTACCGCGGCTTAAGGCTGCTAGATGCATGGCTTGCTGGCCGCGGATGGACTCCCACGACCCGCATTGTGGCCACGACTTGATTTCCTCTTGTATGTGAGCCGCGACTGGACTCCCATGATCCGAACTTCTTCCCCGGCAGCAACTTGTTGATCCGAACTTCCTTCCAGCCGCGACTTGTTGATCCGAATTTCTTCCCCAGCCGCGGCTGGGCTTCTTTGTGTTGTGACGGACCCGCGGCCAAGGGTGGGTTTTGCGAGAGTTTGCGCGTTTCAGCGTTCATGTGTTGCAATCGAATCCGGGTGGCACCCCATCATCCAACATAGAAGTTGGTAGAAACTTCGAGTAGTATTTAGATAGGAGCTTTCTAAGGGACGTAAGGATGTGAAGCACCATAACTGGAACGTTACATGGTCAATGTGTGTAATGAAGCGTTTTAATGGAGCACTTTAGAAAATTTTTGCTCTGTTCTTGCCGATGTTATGATGGTATATTTGGTTTAACTTGTAAATGCATATTAATTACATGATTTGTTTAGTATAAAATTGAACTACTTGTGTGAATGAAAAAAGCAAATCAAGTTTCGTTTGAAGAATAGAAATAATGAGAGAATACCTTAGAAAGAAATTAAAACAGAGAACAACCTTTTTCCAACTAAGGGAGAACTTTTAATAAATCAATCCATCATATCACACCCTTTTCTTTATACCACAAAATACAAAAAACACCAAAAATAAAACTTGATGTTATCTCTAGTGCGAGGATGCTATCTCTTGTGCAAGAGTCATATCTAACAATACACAAGTTTGATCGTCTAAGAGACAGGTATATACTCTTTAAGAGAGAATAAAAGTTATATCTTAAGGGACATTTTTTGAAACGAAGTCTCCATCAGAGTTAATAGTTTAGCCTGTTCATTTTATGCATTCAAAAACTACCCATTGATGACTTTAGTTTGAAACCTTTTGGTATAACATTTAATTTATATTTCATGTAATTTTGTTCTGTTTATGCTATTATACTACGAATTTATCATACGAATAAAGAAAACATTTTTATTTATCATTTGTTTTAAAAGTGACCCATTTTCCTTAAAAATAAAACATTCTACTCAACGTGTGAGCGATTCTACTAGTAAGGGGTCTTGTTAAATCTCTTAGTCATTACTTACAATATTGATCATAAAAAACACTTCTAGCACTTTAGTAAACTGTTCCTAATGCATGTCAATTTGAAATAAAATAATACTTCACAAACTTTAAGTTGTGATTTTCATTTCAATACAAATTAGATGAAAAGCAAAATGGCTAGAAACAATGATCGAGAACTAGCGTTGTTGAAAATTGAGGTACTTGATGCCACACACAAAGACAATGAAGAACATAAGGACCCAGCCTACATGGGCTGCAGCTACCACTGGAAGGAAGTCATACTCGAACCCAAATGCTTCTTTGATGAACTCTTTCACCGTCATATTGCCAACACCAGGAACCTCAAATGATAGATTTTGCTGACCCACTTGGCTGGTTAAGAGACCATACACTGTCCAACTCAGAGGAGATGTCCAATAACACCATCTACTCCATATCGGCATTTGCTACAATGTCCAAGTTACAGTATAGCAAGTTATTAACAACCCACATACACTTGAGATTTAGACCATCTACCCACAAATCACTCAAGGTTTAGCTTAAGACGTGGTATTAAAAAAAACGAGTGGGTATATATCCACATGCGTAAAACTTCATAAATTTTTTAATTAAGAGAAGTTGATTATTATTGCTTATGATACTAGAAAATACCCATTTTGGCCTGCTTATTTTGCCAACATTAGTGTAGAATAATAATACGAAGGCATAGAAAATGGCGTACCGGTCTAGGGATGATAAAACCAGAGAACAAGTTCCACAGGCAAAGGAAGAAGTAGATAAAAACAGCAGAAATTTGGGGGCTTGGTGTCAGTGACATGATCATCATGCCAAACATAGTAAAGTAGATGACACCCATCAACATATAGAAGTAGAACCACAAAACTTTTGTAGCTGTCCACTCAAATCCAATCATTGGGTACAAAATGATGACGTAGAGGCTAGTTTGAATCACAATATAGAGCGACTCTATTGTTACCTGAAACAATATGAACATTATAATTACTATATTTGTACTCGAAATTCAGCTTAGCATATAAACCGTACAATGAAATTGAAATAGTTTCCTTTGTGGAATGTCATGAAAATTATAACAAGAAATAATTGACTTTTTATTAAAATCCTTATAACTTCTTAATTACTTTTTGTGATTACCTGGGCAAGAGCATATGGTAATGATGAATACATCCCCGCAGCCCTTTCACGGTAGAAAACTGTTCTTTCAACAGCAACAATAGGCTGCACAGCATTTTGATTGATTGCTCCAAGGAAGACAACAGCAGCAAACAAAGCTCCCATCATGTTTAGTAGATCTTGTTGTTTTTCTCTGCTTGCATAAAGATAAAATATAATTCACAAGCAAACGGATCGAGAAGGCCACCACTAAGTGTAGCACATCAAGATTCAATGCAAAGTAGCATCTTACATTTTTTCACCGTTGTTCCAGAAAACAGCACCAAATATGGCAGCAATTACGATGGTGGTGACAAATCTAGTGACATTATATTGTGGGTTTCTCCAATACGACAAATGTTGTTTCCATAAACAAGCTTTGCACTGTACAAGAAACGGTTGTGCGTACTCCGTTTGGAAGAACAGGTCTTTGGAACCACTTGAAGGAATACTAAGTTCTCTAATTAGTTCTTGATTTTCCCTGCAAATTCGTTCCACCGAATAGAAGAAAAACTATTAGTTAGGTCAAATCGAACCACCACTCTAGTAGTATGCACCTATCCCCTCTGTGAAAACATATTTCTAAGCTTTAACCTGTCTAAAAAATTGAAAAAGATTCTTTCCTATAACTAGGATTGTATTTCATGAAATGCGTGTAATTAGGTATGGAAGGTTCTTATAAGGTAGATCATAAATTGTAGAGTAGGAAACTAGATCCTGAAGATGAAATAGATCTCATGAAATTCTATATGTGTAGATATTGTTCATTGTTGAATAACAAATTACACACAAAATTAGTTACATCACCAATCGGCATAAAAAAATTACCTATTGTCCAACGCCATCTCATAAAATCATTAAAACTACGGCTTTTGGTGCACAGATTTTCCAATGTTTCATGATTATTCAAGGTGTTTTTGGCACCCGACTAATAACTAATTAATTAATTAAATTAAACAATAAGACCAAGAAATAGTAAAATTATCAATGAATGGCAACAGAAACTTGTATTACAACAAAAATAATATCTTTAACTTACTGATAAAGAGATGATTTGAAATATATTTCAGCAAAGTCAATGTTAAGTTGATTCTCAGCAGCAGAAGAGGTCACCTCCAACACCCATGTGGCAGGATTATAACCATTCCTAATCTTTGGCACTCCTGAAACAGCCTATAGCAAAAAACTGATATCATGAAAAATATCACACTAAACCTTTGAATAAGATGTTGAAGTAATACTTACTCCAAAATAATCCAAAAGCTTGTTAGATTGTATCCCTAAAGGTCCAGCATAAGTAATTTGTCCTCCCATCTTCATCAAGATCAACTGCAAAATACTTAAGGCACCAATCAGAACAAGCAATCAAAGCCAAGATTAATGTCATGAAAAATGAATATTTAAAAAAAATTGGACAGACACCTCATCAAAAGATTCAAATATGTGTATGCTTGGTTGGTGAATTGTGCATACAACAGTTCTTCCCGTGTCAACAGTATTTCGTATAGTACGCATAACAATAGCAGCTGCTCTAGCATCAAGACCAGAAGTTGGTTCATCCAAAAAGATGATGGATGGATTTGCGACCAACTCAACAGCTATTGTCAGCCTCTTTCTTTGTTCTATTGAGAGACCATCTACTCCAGGAAGACCCACTAAAGCATCCCTTATAGGATTAAGCTCCATCAGTTCCATCAACTCTGCTACAAACATCTAGCATCAAAATAAGCAAATTTACATGCTAAGTTTGAAAATGACAAGTTTAAAAAAAGGTAAACACAATAGAGATATGTAGTGAAATACCTTCCGTGTCCTTGAATTTACATCTGGTGATAAACGGAGCCAAGAAGAATACAGAAGAGATTCATAAACAGTGACATTCGGTGAATGAATATCATTTTGTTCACAATAACCACTGACACGAGCAAATGTTGCTTGGTTCTTAAGGTGACCTGATACAAAAATTTTTCCTTGAATATATCCACCAGTCTTTCGTCCAGCTAACACATCCATCAAGGTTGTTTTCCCAGCACCACTGACCCCTACAAGTGCAGTTAATATTCCAGGCCTAAATGCACCACTTACATCCTTAAGCAAATGAAGATGACCACCTTCAACCCCTTTTGCCCTCATTTCCTAGTAAAAACAGTTGAGTTTATAGCAGCGGTAATTATTATAACCCTGATTTATCAATATAGGGTCATCTCTTAAAAGATTTGAGAATAAAATATATGTTTGCATTTAGTTATTTACTCTAGTATTTAGTTCTTAAGATTTTCCAATTAGTAATATAAAATGACACAAATTGAAGATCACTTCCTGATATCATGGAATATAATGACGTGAGAGGAACCAAAATTGGAAAATAGCTTTAGTACATAATAAGTACAGGAACGCTGTGGTGCATATTAAATTCCTTCTAGATCGTCCTAGTTTTCAATATCTAAGATATATTTCCTTCACTGAAATAAGTGGATCATTCCTCTTTTAACGAATGTAGTGTCCTATCAAAAAGTCAAGATGCTACATATAAATGAAAACAATGTTGCATCAAAATCAATTCATCTTATTGATACAGGTATCCCTCAAAAATTACAAAATATTCAGGTAAAAGATGGTTTGTAAGTCAACCCTGATTGTGTGGGTTCTGCCTGATGCATGAGAAATCTAATGTGGAAACATCGTTTAGAGATTCTAAAACATGATTGAAAATCTATTTCTGAATAAGAATTGGTATATTCCATTCTGTCTGATAATGGAAGATGATCATTTAACAAGTGTTTGGAGAAATTTTTCAATAAAAAAGGCATTTTGTAGTAGTCTGCCTGAGATTCCAACAGAATGATTTATTCTAAAAGAGAAAACAAACATTTAGTTGTTGATGAATTACTAGCCATTGGTGGAGCAAGAACAAAGTGTCATTGCTAGAAACAGTACAAAAGCAGAGTTAAAATCAGTTGCTAGCAGAATGTGCCTCCTTCTATGGATTAGGACTTGATAATAAGGTAGCGACTTCAGTTGTCCACAATCTAATTTTTCTTAATCAAACAACAATGTATGTAAAGGTAAAAATATATATGATCAATGATAAGATCGATACAGGATACATTTCAACACAGATCTTGACTGGTAATTCATCAACAACTAAATGTTATCATTCCCACTTCTAGCATTGTTATTGGTAGAAACTAGTGTCAAAGAGAATGATTATAAAAGACGCTCCTTTAAACAAACTGTACAACTAATTTTCTTAGAGCATTTTAAATTTAGTGAGCCTAAAGCCCGAACTTTTCTAGGCCGGATCATTCCTAGTCTAAAACAAGCTGCAGGCCAATGACCATAACAACCGAAATTTGATAAATTTATCACTATACGATGTAATTAGTCAAAAGTTTTCTTCTCCGCTTATATTCTTATCTATATGAAAAAATTTAAATCAGTCAATAGTTAAAGGAGTAATACAACATTGTTTCTCTCATCTCTACAATTATTTTTGAATAAGTGATGGGTCAGATGCTCAATATCTGAAGATTTTTTTCAATTTTCATTAATTGTTGTGGAACCAATTCCTCAATAATATTCTTTATAAGAGGATACCATGTTGTGTGTATGAGTATCATATATCAATTTAAGTCACCATCTTTCACAAATCCAATATTAAGAAACATTAGAAAAAGCAACAAAATGACTCACAGCAGGCATATCAATGCTGTAATTGACATGGTTAAAAGCAAGTGAAAGGGGTTGAAATGGCAAAACCATTCCTCTTCTTTCCATATGGTCACCATCACCAATAGCTGAGCGATTTTTCTGAGAAGTATTTTTCACGGTCATCATCTTGGCACCTATAAATCATTTGAGAAGTTACAAGAACGTATATTTATCATAATTATCCAACATTCTATATATATGCTCAATTTTTCCCTGACTTCTGTTTTACTTTATAGCATGGTTAGTCATACTAATAACTTTTTAAACTGCACATAATAAAATGAAGAAACCACAAAAGTTTATGCCACCAATATTATAATATGAAAAGGATAGAGGCCCAACCTTTATACAATTCACTATGGCTAAGTTTACTGTTTGAATTTGCGACATCACTTTCATCTATGAAAGCAGATTTAGTGTCATGAAAAGCTGAAAAGGTTTCCAGAGAATTATTCGTGAGTTAAAAACCCCAATTTCGGAGGAGAGAAACCAAAAAAGACTAGAATTAGGTGACATACGATTTAAGAAAGTTAGCGCTAGAATAAATAAAATATTGAAGAGAAATGAGAACCCAATCAGTACTCCAACAGAAATATAGAACAAATAATCCTCTGTGAAGAAACTCCTTGATTTGAGAAGCGCTTCCCCAATAGTTGAGGCATTAATTCGTGGGTCATTGTTGGGCTGCACTAAGAAAATATAAGAGATGACATGGAGGACTCAAAATAAGTTGCAATGGATTATTTTCTTAGTTTCAAATAAACTTTTGTTTCTGGGAGCAGCCTCTCTACCCCTTGGGGTAGAGGTAACGTTTCTCCTCATCTCGCGGACTCGCCCTCCCTAGATCCTACCATCATGTGGGATATTACTTGGTATGTTATTTTTTTTAATAGATTTTTGTAAGGAAACCCATATATATTGATGTTGATGAAAGAGAATTAATTTATGAAAAGTACTTACAGCACTCCATCTATCATCCAGGAACTCATTTACAACTAAGGCATTTTGTGCATACATCATAGGAGAAGCATAGAATCCCCACGACATCCATGGTTCCGTATCATCTAATGTTATCAAACAAAAACTTAAGTTTCATATCATGTTCAATATAACTTTTTTGGATGACCAACTATGTTATGTAAAATACATAGATAAAAAAAATTTGCATGCACAACAGAAAAGCAGTAACAAAATCTGAAATGGGAGATTTACCCTTGGCCACTATGAATCCTCCAAGGACTAAAATAAGCAACAATGTGAAGGCACCCAAGGTGTTTGCAAGAACTTCTGTTCTTGCAACAGCAGCAATCAATCGAAAAAGAGAAAGAGCCATTTGATGTATTGCAGAGAAGGTCAGGAACTGCTTAAAAAATCTGAACCGCAAAACTATGACTGGTTAATGAACCTGAACTACATAAGTAATTAATTATTAAGTGTTTAACTTTCTGAGACACAAACACACGGTGACACTGTTTCCAATAGGTAGTTTTATTTCCAAAGTAAGAAGAAAAGGTTTCAAATGTCACAGAACAACTTTTAGCAAGGCTGAAGCAAATTCATCATTTTACCTGCTGGCATCTGGTGCATATCCTATGGTATAATATGTTAGAACCACCCATATTCCTGATTCCATAAAAGATAACGGAACTTTAAGTACCCAAATGGGAATAGCAAAAGCCCATGATGGATATAATAGCGAGTCTCTATGTTTATAGAACACTGGAAGCCTGATTACAGTCAATACAAGCTCAGCCATTCCATTAAACATCACAATAAGGAGAGCAAAGAAAAGAGACCCAAAAAATTTCCCTCCATCTTCTAATCTTCCAACATGCATCTCAGTCCTAAAGAACACGGCCATGGCTACCAAGGACATAAACGTCAACTGAAATGTTTTAAATATGTAAAGCGTAGAGTTACGCTTTGTTAACAACCACTCTTTATGAAAACATGCCTTCAAAAGCTCAAGGTTGGATATTCCATACTTATCTTTCACCAGTGCATCAGGATGTGTTTTGGATTTATCATAAGGAGTAGAAATGTCCATTTCGAGTTTCTCTCCTATGTGGAAAGATTTGAAAGCCTGTGCAAATTCATGTATTGGGATATATCTGTGAGGTTGTTCGGTCCTGAACCAATATTGTTCTTGATCTTTCCTTGAAGTTACCTCTTGAAGAAAGTCAGCTACCCCCTTTCTTTCAGGACACTTGAAACCCATGCACTCAAAAAATTCAAGAACATTTTGGCAAGGACCTTGATATACAATCTGCCCTTCTGACATCAATATGACATCGTCGAAAAGTTTGTACGTTTCTGGATCAGGTTGCAAAAGCGATATAACCATGGTTAAATCCATTATATGCACCATTTGTCTCAAGACATTCATGATATGATAAGTGGTGGAACTGTCCAATCCAGTTGATATTTGGTCCATGAAAAGAACTCTTGCTGGCCCTACTAACATCTCTCCTGTTTCAGATTGCAATCAAAACGTAGCATTTTATTAATTCTACGTGGTTGAAAAAAGATGGTAAAATCTTACGATTAATTAACAAAACAATGGTTTGCTTTGGGCATTGCAGGTATCTTGCACAAGCCATCAATGAAAAAACATACCCGTAGTAAGACGTTTCTTTTCTCCACCAGATATACCCCGTATCATTTGATCACCAACCATAGCATCAGCACATCTTTCTAACCACAGCATCTATCATATGACAATGTCAACATCATAAAACTATATATTTAATCCATAAAAAAACATTTGAGCGGAAATAATAATGAAACCTTGAGGATATAATCAGTGATCACACTGGTTCCCTGGGCTGGAACAGCAATGGCCGCCATAAAAGCATCGATATCAGGATCAGGTTTGATTCCTGCTTCTTTCTCCCTCTTCAGGACGTCTGTGAGCGAACCGTATTTCGCTCCACCACCTAAGCATCGTCCTGCAAAATCTAACGTCTCTCTCACAGTCATCTCCCCAGTATGAACATTATGTGGACTTATATAAGCACAAGTTCTTTGAGGAATAAACTCAAACAGTTGGTGCCCACAATACGAAACATCTCCAGATACCTGTTTCCAGATACCAAACACTTAATAGTCAACATTACAAGCATTACTCAATTACTAATTTGTTAAAAGTTCATCAGACAATTTATTTACTTTAAGATTATGATCAAGCTTCCCTGCAAGAGCTAGCAACAAGGTTGTTTTGCCTGCACCAGGTGGGCCTAGAAGAAGTGTCAATCTTGATGGTTTGACAACGCCGCTAATGGATTGAAGAATCTTGATCTTTCTCTTCTTGGAAGGGATGATTCCTATGGATCCCAGTACGCTCTAAACATCATAAACAATAATAATAATAATGATGATGATGATGAAGAATTGAAGATTAACATGATGATGATGATATCATCAAGTAAAGATCATTGATTTGAAGGAAAACGTCGTAGTGTACCTCGATTGAGTTGAAGATGGAATTGAAGAGAGATGGAAGAGCTCTGTGACCAACGTAAACGTCTCCTTCGATTGATAGATTTTGGTATCGTACTTCAATCTTTGGTGTCTCCACCCCGACCCTGCACCAAATTCAAAACGCTCATACTAGATTTTTCAATCTAGTTATTATTATTATTATTATTATTATTATTATTATTATTATTATTATTATTATTATTATTATTATTATTATTATTAATTTGTTTATTTATTTGATTAAATATTATATAGAATTATTTTTAAAACGTATTAACATTTTATTATCCTCTGTTGATGTTGATCGGTCCATTTTCTTCGACAGGTTAGGTTTGTAGTTTCCTAATTAGGGTTTGCAAAATGTGAACAGAAGAAAGAGAGATTGTATGTATCCAATATCCTGATTTTCGATTAAACTCAAGATTAAACTAATGAACAATGTTGTTACGACCGGATCGGACCGGCCGGTCCGACCGGTTCGACCGGAGATCGGTTCGGTGGGCGGTCCGGTCAGATGCGAATCGTTTTTGTCTGGTCGAACCGGCCGGTTCGTCTCGAACCGGTGGTCGGACCGGGTAACCGGACCGGTTTTGGTATTATTTTTTTTTATTTTTTTGGATAAAAACGGAGCGTTGAAACATAAATTAGTGTGTTAGATATACAAATATAGTTAACTTTTATATATAACTATAAAATACATATCTAAATCATATATAAATTACTTATAGTTGATTATATATATAACTATATATATATATAATATACTATATATATAATTATGACGTCATCCGGTTCTTAAATCCAATCCGACCACCAAACCAGTAAGGCGTCCAGTTAACGTCCGATCCGGTTCTGAAAACATTGCTAATAAATAGGTTTAAATTGGGTGTCGAGGTGTGTTACTTTTTCTAACGTCTACCAGACACAAGTGTTAAATAGTTTTGTGATAATCTTCTTACACTTTATACGAATACAAAGCTAGAAATAGAAATAAGAGTGAAATTACTTGGCGTTTTTCGTGGTCATTTTGCCAGAGAGTGAAATACTTTGCGTTTTTAGCTAAATAAAAGCAATATACTATTCCGTATTATTTGTGTTAGTTTATTAATAATTTAACATGTATACTTTGTTTTATTTATATACTCAGTCCTCAGATGTCTTTAATGCAAAACCTCGCAACATTAATTTCAAAGTTGGTTTTATATTATTTGAAAATTTAGTTATAAAAATCAAGATTTTATATTATCATGCTCTCATTTTTAAGATTAATATTATCTTGTGTTTATTTTTTATTAGAAAATCATATATGTGATCATTATTTGAAATATACCTAGATTGAAATCTATATAAACTATTTAACTTTATGTATAATATGTAAATGTTTTGATGTTACTTTGAGCCAAGTCATCTATCTAAAATTACACTCTTCTTGAACAGCTATTTTGACATGATACAAAACGACAAATGTATTCGGGATTATCTATATCTATATCTATATATAATACTAAAAAATTAATTTAAGGGGACACTTGGTACATTTTTAGACCTCCTAAATTTATTTTTCCCGCCTCTCTCTCCTTTTAAATAATTACCTAAATTAAGAAATCTATATATATAATATTAAAAGAGTAACTTAGGGGAACACTTTGCACATTTTTAGACCCCCTAAATTTATTTTTCTGCCTCTCTCTCCTCTTAAATAATTACCTAAATTTAATAAATATTAAATAAAGTATTAAATAATTTTAATTCTTTTTTAGATTAAATTTTTTAATAAATTAAGAAAGATGTCTTTTTATTAATATTATTTTTAGAAAACAATTTTTTATACAATTATATTTTATTAAAGCATTTAACTTTTTTTAAAATAGAAAATATTTTAAAATTGGTATTTTTTAAAAGTAATTTTTTATAAACTAAAAATAATTAAAATTAGGAGTTATAATAAAAATCTTTAAAAAATAAAATTTTTAAAACTGTTTGTTTTGAAAAAAAATATTTAACTTTTTTTGGAAAGGAAGTTTAAAAACAAAAGTTTAAAAATTGATATCGGTATTTTATTACTTATAATTATTACTCATAAGTAATTTTAATCATATTTTATTTTAGATTATCATTTTATACTTTATAAATTTTTATTATATTTAATATTTTAATGTTTCAACCCGTATAATACACGAGTTTATTAAAGTTAGTATATAAATAAATAATGACCAACAATCAGAGATATTATGAATATTTATAGACCAATCCAGCCCGATTCAATACTATATCTCTATATTTGATTGTAGGATCAAAATAATTCAAAATTGATCTAATTATTGCAAATAATTTTTCAGTGTATATTATTCAAATCTTAATTTCTTCATACTAATATCCTCACAACCACTTAATATCTAACTCACGATTTGACCCGTCAGAAGTATTTCTTTTAAGTCTAAAAGAAGACAGTTTTCTTTGACTGTATATTTCGCTATGACAATAAACAAAATTTAAGGTCAATCTCTGTCAAGTGTCAGTTTATACTTGAAAGAGTCTATTTTTACGTATGATCAGCTTTATGACATCTTATCACAAGTTAAGAGTAAAAATGGATTGAAGTGTGTAAACCTACTCATGTTACTACAAAAATAGGTTATAAAGATGTTTTTTGCTCATTTGTGACCTTATAATCAAAAGTTGTTATGCCTTATTTAATACATAACACATTTGATTTTATTTTTTATTTTTATGTTATTTAATAATTAACTCTTCATATTTCCGTATAATACACAGGTAACTAAAGGTAGTCTAATATAATCCGTTTACTGAACCGGGAATACTGAACACAACCTATGTAATGAATGAGCCAATCCAAAAACGATAACACATTTAAGGGTTTTAAAAAGATTTATATTTATGTCTTGAACTTTTTACTAGCTTTTCATTTGCTATTCATTATTCCCAGTTACTTGTTCCCACTTTCCATTCTTCATTTTTTTTTGTTTTGTTTTTCTAATAATGTGCTAAATATACAAATCAAAGTCTCCTAATTGAGATGCGAGTTAAGTACGAATAATAATTATTGCCGAATACATATTTGAAATAACCATTTAAGATATATGCAATTGTTGCATCTTCTACTCAAACCAGGTCTTGAGGAGGGGTGAGCTATACAACCGTTCAGGGGCCACATGTTTAGGGGTCTTAAATTTTTTAAAATTCTGTTATTTCTAAATAATTTTAGTTTATAGATGTTTTTTTAATAGTTATAACTTGTTTATTTCAATTAAAAAGTGTAACCCATTTTTTTAACCCAAATATAAATCTTAGGGCTCATATTTATTAAATAAAGTTATTAATTATAACTTATTTTCATGAACCCAACTAAAAACACATTTCCAAAAAAACTCAAATCTCAATTCTTGACCAACAAGAGATAAAAGGAAAAATATTAAGTTTAAACAAACACTATCAACAAAGTCAAATAAAAGATTTATCGGTTAATTATTATTTTATGTTATTTTAATATTATGATTTTGTTATGTTTATCGATAAAACATTTATTTTCACTAAAAAAATTTATTTCATATTATTTAACCCATTAGGGCCTTAAGGACTTATTTTTTCAGCCCGTTCAACGCATTAAAATCCTCATATCTAGGCTTGCTACTACTTAATACGGTGTATTTTTTTTTCTTTTGCATTTAAGAAAGATTTGCAACAATAGTGTTTCGGTTATTAACCTGTGAGTAAAACTAAAGTAATCGTTCTTACTAATAAAGCTATTCACAAACGATATATGTCTTCTAATTGAAAACTAAAAATACATCATGCTTTTTACTAAGACAATAAACAAACAAATAAACATACTCACTTATATCTTACTCGTAGATTAGAATACATAAAAAATAAAATGAAGTTAAAATCTTACCTTATCGAAAAAGATAAAAAAAATTGCTCTCGAACATTAAAAATAAAAAAATAACCGAAGCTGAAGAAGAGAAAAATAAACTAAAGCTGAAGAAGAGAAAAATAAACTATTACCTGTCAATCCTTTCTTTTAATCTCTTCAAAAAATTTTCTTGATCATCTACAAAGTCATCAAGCAACTGCTTCTGTGGCTTAATTTGAGTCCTCTCCTGCTCGGAGCCATCGATCGCTGCCATACGACCAACCGTCCAACGCCTACCTCCACCCGTAACCGCCAACGGAACGAGGTGGTGACCGGAAGTTTTGTATGATGCGTGATGGAGGAGAATGAAAAGATGGATATGAAAAGCTAAGAGAGAAAGAGAAACGTACCCACCAAAACTAAACGCCAAAGAATTGTGCCAAAGAATTGGGATTATATATAATGCAACACTGCATGCATGAGCTAAATCAGAGGAATCGATATGTTTAAAGGAGATAATTATTAAATATATTATATTTTTCCCTATTTTATATATATATATATATATATACAAAAGGTAAGCGGTCGGTTTAACTTGTGAAAA
>BJCO01364229.1:0-16235 GCA_018326465.1 Flaveria floridana
AAGCGGTGACAACCGCCTGAGGTGGTGGTAGAGAATCACTACCAGCCTTAAACCATGACCACCACAACACCCCCCCCACCACACAACCGCCACCTAGGGCCCAAAAAGGGGAATACCAAGCGACAACCTTCAGATCTGGGCAAATAAACCCTAACCACTGCCATTCATTATCGGCGATGTTGTTAGAATCATCGACAAGAAACATATTAGCCCGTCCAAGGGTCCGGTGGCTACCATCCATACAAAGGGGTGCCGGAACAACAACGACCATCCATCAAACCGTGACCGCCATCGTGGCCTTTGCCACCACAAACAACAATGATGAAACCATTGCTAGCCACCACCGGGAACCTCCAGAAAGCCGTCCCGACAGATGCCACCAAAGGCGGTGATTAGAGACCACCAAGGATGGCCATATCGGAGCGATTAGGGTCGACGGTTCCTCTTATGGTTGCGACGGTGTAGACGACGATAGTAAAAAAGGAAGAGGATGGTGAAAGCAGAGAAGCTCTCTCTCACTACAAAGGAAGCCGGTGCAAAATAAGAAGAGTTCCTGCTTAAACACATGTGGGGAGAGGGGCAAATGCAAAATGCACAAAATATATATGGCAAAACCAAAAACCTTTGAAACCCAACTATTCATCATGTCAAATTAGAGTTGCTAAATTCATATTAGGTAATTGTTTTTTATTTATAAAAGATAACACCGTAACGATTTAAGAACCACCAACTTTTGATGTTTCTTGAATTGTTGGTCCCAATCTTTTTTGATGGTTCTAGAAGTTTAAATAAATAACATGTTCAATCTTTTTTTTAAAACTACCATTAAGTTGTTATGTGTATCATGTTAACTCATTTGAGCATATTAGGTAACGTGTCAAACTGGTTAATGTTAAAATATTAAAATAATTTTTCATTTGGATTGTTTTTAACAGTGATAGATCATATCAAGAACTATATCGAGCTATAAGTAGGATGTCAACATGCTATGTGTGCATACATCAATCTAAGAAAAACTAATTTGAAAGGGAAAATTTTATAAGCTTCTAATCGAATAGATACGACATAAACATACTACCAAAAGAGATTAAAGACATATATGATTGAAAAAAGATGAAGATCTCTTGCAACTAGCTTCTCTCGAAACGGAACTATTATAATATGATATGATATAATATTTATATAAACTAGATTGTTATTTAGATGAAATTTTATTATTAAAAAGTAAAAACATATTTTTAAATTGTTTCGATCAGTTCTCAGTATAAATATTTGTCCATAGGTATATGATCATTACGATTAAGACATTGTTCCGCCATCATTAATATATACTATATTACGCTATATTATTATTATATGGTAGTTAAATACGTAGTTAAAATCATATGGAACCCTTCCTATTTATGTAAAATGACTAATTACAACGATGTTATTTTATGATAATAAAATTCAATAATAAAATTCAATTTTAAGTACAAAATTGCCACGTTAACATATCAAAATCAATATTAACATATAAACTTGTTTTAAGAATAGCGTGTTACTGGTATGAAACACTCTCCATAGGTTATTGACTAAATTGATTAAATAAATTAGAAAATAACTACAGTGAAACATTATTAGAGTATATTTCATGGTATTAAACTAATTTTGGATTTTATGAATAACCAATGTATTTAATGTAGTCATAGATGTTATTTTATAGAGTAAATTACATTAATGGTCTTTATAGTAAGACCGCCTTTTAAGTTTAGTCCTCAAGTATGTTTTATTACAAGGCATCTTACCAAGTATGTTAAATTATAATAAAATTATCCTCAACTTAAATGAACGTTAATTTTTTCGGTTAAGTATGTGTGAAATAACTTTTCTACCATTGTCTTCCATTCCTCTTCTTTCTAACCTAGATTGGACAACCACCACCACCATCACCATTGAAGTAGAATGACATACACATATTTTCTTCATCCTCAAAGCTAGTTCGACCGCCCCACCATCACCACCACCCTTCAATAGCCTCCACACCCCCAACCACCACCATCACCGATCATGACAACCATCTTTCACTCGAGTTTCAGTCAATTTGACTTGGTTATGTTGAGTCATCGTCACTAAATTCAAGATCCGAACCATCTTTTTTTTTCATATTCAACTGGTAGAGCTATGAAAATAAGTTGGAGAAGGTGCTAGCTATTGTGGTGTTGGAGATGGTGTTAGCCATGGTGGTGTTGGAGATATGTCAGGGTGATGATGTTTAAGATGATGTCTGGAGACGGAGATTGATCCAGTGAGAAAAAGGGTTGGGGAGAGGTTGGAGTCGGCGAGGCTGACAATGGTGGAAGCGGTGGGTGTTGGCGGTGGTGGCGACAATGGGTGTTGGTGGTGGTGGAAAGGGTTGTGTAAAGAGTATAAATGTCACTTCACACATATTTAACGGAAAAAAGTTAACGTCCATTCAAGCTAGGGATTATTTTGTTACAACTTGATATACTTAGTGGGGAACTAATCTTGGAAAACAATCTTATTACATGGACCATTCATGTAATTAACTCTATTTTATATTTATATTTATGTTTTTTTAATAAAACGACCAGGTCTATCGTTATCGTAATTTAATTGATTTAAATCATACAAATTTGCTATATATACTCCTAGAACATGCTAAAAATGGAAAGTTGAAGCAGGTAATGGAAATATAATTAAAATTCACACAGACGTGTTGTTTTCGTTTTCGCAAGATATGAATATAAATAATTATAATCTATGTGAATTGGCAATATAGATTTATTTTATTAAGTCTTTGGTTAAAATTCACATGAAGGTGACTTATTTATTTACCCCATGCCCTTTAAGTGATTTAATAAAAGTATGCATTTTCGGTATAAAAGTATTCATAGAAGAAAAAAATATAACAACATTTGAATCGAATGGAATAAACAAAATAGAAATTATGAGTTCTTTTATACCGCAAATACATACTTTTCTTAAATCACTTAAAAGGCATGGGGTAAATAAATAAGTAACCTTCATGTGTTTGTGACATAAAGTAAACGTGTGGCTTCATTTAAGACATTAAGGTTTCTTATTTTAAAATTTTAACCATTCTTTTATATCCGTTAAACATTAATATGAGATGATGATGATGATACTTATCGTTAGATAGAAAATGATTAGGAGCCTTATTTAGAAGCTAAAAAATCAACCTATTTTAATTGTAACTAATTACTTCACTATTTTTCTTAATCACTTATTGATTAGGTTTATTTCTAGATCTCAATTGTTAATCGTTTAAGTCGTTGGCTAACATGACGTAATAAATCAGTAGCAAGTAAACGTATGCAGCAACCTTCGAGCAAGAAGCAATCCTTGCCTTTTGATTTGTGGTTCACAAGATTAATGCGATCAAATTATGTTCAGCATAGGTATATTTTCTAGATTACGATAAAGGTTTACGGTCACGATTGATAGATATCTATATGCACAATATTATTGTGTTCCCATACATATTTCCAAGGGTGTGATGTGAGGAAAAAATAAAAAAAAAATAAAAAAAGGTAACGTGTCAATCCGATAAGACCCCTCTCCACTGATCTCTCTTCATGATGTGTATGCAACGTTCATGGGAGTGTATACTTGGTGTTGGTTGAATACACTTCATCAAAAAACCCAACGGTGTCCCCATTAGGACCCCATGTGTTAGGGATTATCCTTTATTGTCATCACTTTCAAAAGTTAAAAAGATTAATCCTATCACACTCCGTTTTGCTTAGGGGTAATTCTCAAATTGTCCATTTTAAGTACTGATTTTCTTAAAATGTTATTCCTTTATCAAGTTCTGAAAATGTCATTTGTTGAGGAGGCGTCGACGCCTCCTCAGTCAGGACACCAACGCCTTACAAATGGGCGAATAACTTGGTGACACGGTAGGTGACATGCCGCCTATACGCGTTTAAGAAGTGGCCGCCTCTACCATACAGTTGGCCGCCTCTTCACACCTCGTAACTAGTGAATGGACGCCGACGCCTCCTCCTTACAGGCGGCCGTCTTTTCAACGGGGGACATTTTTAGAACTCGACAAAAGTGACAACATTTTGGGAGAATGTGAAACTTGGGTGGAGTTGCCTATTTCCTTACTTAGAATAGCACTACACTAGACTAGACGTAACAAAAGCACAAAAAATTTCATACAAGTAAACCATAAAATATGTTTAGCACTTCAATACATAAATAAGAGTATAAGTAGAAAAGAAAATTACTCTATGTAAAACAGACAATGGTAAAATCATGATCTACTGGAAGCTTCATATGTCGTAGATCATCCATTGGCCATCTTCTTTCTCTCAGCCCAGATTTTATGTTTGTTTGTTTGTGTTCAAATGCTTGTAATTTAAAGTTAAAAGAGAGAAAGACAATACAGACACGTGTCCAACCATGAAAATAGTGCAGTGATATCATATGGTAATGACTGATCCCCAATAAAAAGAAGGCTCCAATAATAGTGGTATCTCATTATGACCTTACACGATACAATACATTGGCCCTTGCACAATAGTACAATACTACATAAACCAATGAAGTATATTTATAATGTTATTTCCTTTTTTAAAGGGTGAACATTTTTTATTTTAAAATACTACCTATTACTTTTATTTAATAATAAAGTACTAATGTTAAAGAACCTTTCTTTGCCACGGCTTTTGCAAGAAAATGATAACTGTAATCAAACATCAAGCGAGTTAAGCTAATATTTAGAGTATATTTAAGTTAGTACTTTATACATATATATTAATTTTCTTTTGAACAACAATCAAAATGGAATTCAAACTTATAGAATAGGACGTATTTGTTGCTTGATTTACCTCCCGTTTTGTGTGAAATTTGGAGAGAGGTTATATTGTTTCGCAAGCTGATATACGTACTTTTACCCTACATTTTATGTAAAAGATTATTTCTCACAGCTTGAAGTCATGACTTCAAATTCACAAAACAACTATCTTACCATTGTTTAGAGTCCGTACTCAAACTTATGAAACAAACATCTATTTTCAATATGCTTTAGATCTTATTTTGTTTCAAAACGTTACACATTTTTCAATGTCCTTACATACCATAAACCATCTGACATTTGTTAAAATATCTAGATATTTGTTCATATATAAAAGAAATTAAAAATTGTTCATATAAATAAGTTGTCCTGATGCATGGTGTATGAATTTATTTCACATGAATATGTTTGGCGTTTCATTTACATAAAGTTTTACTTGCTTCATAAATCAATCAATATACTATTTCCATTCTTTTATGGGATGGTAATTTGGGACATCATATTGAACAATGAATTCAAGAAATATAATATATTACACATAATTATTTTTTAACTCATACAAAAGAAAATGATTAGCAACTTTAAAGTTTCTTAATTTAACAAAAAAGCAAGAAAAGTGGAAAGCAGTATGTGATTGGGTTGGTTAAGTTAACCAACTTGAGTTAACTTTAACCATAATAATGAGTTTAAAGACGTTAAGATTAAAGATCCTACCACACATCTTTTGACACTATTTATGTACCAACATAAGCATTATAATCACTTTAAAATAATATTATTTTATTTATTTTATAAAAAGTTTGCCACCGAATAGCCTGCCACCCCCACTAGCACTCACCACCGTCATTCTCGTATTATTGTCTATAAATCTTCATTCACTTCATCTCTTTATCTCCCCCTTTGCACCTTTAGATCAACACCAACATCTTTATTCAATCATACACTTTGATCACTATTTGCTTTACCAAATTGGCTTCAATCATGGCTAATGTTGTTCTTGTTCTTCCTATGGTTATGTTGTTAGCCATGGCTGGCTATTCAAGTAAGATCTTTTTTCCATTTTGTCACACAAATTTCTATCTTTTTAGGTTTGTTTAATTGGGTTTTTGTTTGATTTAAAAATCAAAACTTTTTGAGTGGTTATTTAGTATTTTGGATGCACTTATGGCTGTTCTTGCTAGTTTTAAGGTGTTCTTTTCTGTTTGATTGTTATTAAATGGGTTTCTGCTGCTTTTCTTGTTTTTGAAGTGTGTTTCTGTAATTGTGCAAGTGCTCAAATGGGCTAAGGTATTGTCGGTTGCTCTCAAATGGGTTTTTTTGTGATCTTTGTAGTTCTTAAATGAGTTTGTTGTACTCTATATAGTTTTCGAGTGGGATTTTTGTAGTCTTTATAGTTCACAAATAGGTTGGTTGTAATCTTTGTAGATCTCAAATGTGTTTGTTGTAATCTTTATAGATCTCAAATGGGTTTGTTGTAATCTTTATAGATCTCAAATGGGTTGGTTGTAACCTTTAAAGTTCTCAAATGGGTTTTTTGTAATCTTTAAAGTTCTCAAATGGGTTTGTTGTTATCTTTAAAGTTCTTAAATGGGTCCTTTGTAGTCTTTTAAGTTCTCAAATGGGATTTTTGCTGTCTTAATGTCTTTTTTTTCATTCTTTATAGTTCTCAGATGGGTTTTTGCAATCTTTATAGTTCTTAGATGGGTTTTTGTAATCTTTATAGTTCTCAAATTTTTATACTTCTCAAATGAGTTTTCTGCAATCTTTACACTTCTCAAATGAGTTTCTATATCTTTATTTGTCCTCAAACAGATTATTGCAACATCTGATCTAACTTTTCTATTGTTATTATTGCAAATCAGGTGCTGCATACTGTGTATGCAACTCAGGAGCAAGTGACACTGCTCTTCAACAAAACATTGATTATGCTTGTGGAGCAGGAGCTGATTGCAAACAAATCAGTCAAAATGGCCCTTGTTACAACCCTAATACTTTAAGGGATCATTGCAATTTTGCTGTCAATAGTTACTTCCAGAAAAAGGGCCAAACTACACTCAGTTGTTCTTTCTCAGGCACTGCTACTGTCACCACATCACCCCCATCTGGTAATTTACCATCTTACCCCTCTTGAAAGTTTCCATTTTTTATTCATTATTAAAATTTAATATTATTTTCTTGATGATTGCAGGTGCTAATTCTGCTTGTTTCTCTGGAAGTTCAAGGTACCTTTCTTGATTCTTTCAACAGTTGTTGCTAGATCTTGTTTGTAGTTGATTATAAAAGTTGGATCTTCATTTATTTATTTTATTCTTTAAGATTTTGAATATTATATGTTGTGTATGTTTTTCCTAAAGTGATTGAAAGAATATGATACCTTTTGAATGGTATATAGAATGTGGATCACCATCATCAACCTATCCAAACTTTTAAATTGCTTACATGATTCCCAGTTCTTTACAAGATTAGAGACCGATTTTACGATTATCATGGGTTAGATCAACATGTGTAGTATCAACTATCTAGAAATTTTATTCAGGTTTGGTGTAAATTAGTATATTAGTTTGTCTTTATAATATATCCTCATAAGACTATCACTGCATCACACCCAAACCAAACCAAACAGGTTTGAAGTTAAAACTGTAAAACATTTCAGTGTCGTTCTAACATCCGACCCCTTATACCAACCAATATTATCATTTATGCTCATTAGAAGCTCGTAGATTTGTTTTTGATTGCCTATGACTTACCTATAGTCATCCATCATGAACTTACCCACATCCAAACTGTATAACTATCTCCTCGCTCATCCACAAACAGTGCGTTTAACACGTGTTTTGTGTTCTAATAAACACAACGTATCTTCTGTCTATCACCCGTTTTAGACTTGCATAGGATGCTATTCTTGTTTGTTTTTTTCTAACATGTAATCTTATTAGAAATATCAGTCAAATACAATACCCTTTTAACTCTTCTTTACTGTGATCATGTAGTGACAAAATGGTCCAATCTTTTATTTGGTGTCCAAGGAGAATCTTCTTTTTATTAAAAAAAGTGATTTGTACACCTTAAAGTAAAAAAGATGTCAATACATTCATCTCCCACTGCAAAAGTTAGGCTATTGTTTGTTAAAATATAAATAATTTTGGGTTCTTGTCACATGGTGATGGCACTCTTTCATTCATAACAAACATTGATCTAAAGTTAGTTAGGTCCCATTTATGCCTTTTATGATGGATATTACTCTTATTACCACACAATAATGTAGTAGTAATAATTATACTTAATAAAGTTTGAGGTAACAATTTAACATTTTTTTCTCTCTTGATCTTTGTAGTTCTTCAACTCCAACAAATCCAACCAGTGCGCCACCCGGTTCTGGCACCGGTACCGGAACGGGAACGGGGACAGGAACGGGGACCGGTACTGGCACTGGCACTGGAACCAGCACTGGCACTGGAACCAGCACTGGCACTGGAACCAGCACCGGCACTGGCTCGGGTAACACGGGTGTAGGGACAGGGATCAATGTGAATCCAACGGGTGGGCTTGCCCCGTCAGGTGCAACGGGCCTTAATGATAACGCAAGTGGTGTGACCACACACAAAGCCACAAGCGGGTTCGTGCTGCTAACCCTTCTGGTTCAGAGTCTGGTATGGTTAACGCTAATATGATATGATATGATATGATATGGTATGGTATGATGAAATGATTAAGTTCGGATGAGATTTCGCTGCGGTTTTGGTTGTAATGTTAATGCAAGTATGGGTTGTACTTGATGGGATTCCGTAGGAGTAGATTCAGCCTGTTGTATATCTAATTCACTTATTCTATTTTTTATCAGCAGTTTCTTTGTTTGAATGGTTAGTACTTGTAGTTCTGCACGATGTACAATAATCAGTGCGTATGGTACAACTGGTCATGGTTCTTTGGTGTGTTATTATCATGGATGAGCATATTGCAGTGAATTTTTATCCTGGATTCATTTTAATCATGTATTTCATGACACTTAGATTGAAATATTTATTATATTTTTATTTTTTTCTGTCTTTTAATTATATATTAGCATACTCTAATTATCAAACTAGTTGTAACGTTTTAGTCTCAGCAAAATAAACGTATGCATGAAAAATTATTCTAGAGTAGTAGAGAGGGTCATATCCATTTTTTACCTTGATTTAATGCGTCAAAAAAATATATAAAATGGTTGAGGATACAATTCTCGTTATGGACAACTAATGTTTATTTAAGAGTAGGTTTACAATGATTACGAGCTTGTCATAAAAAGATTTATCAAACTCTACGTCTCTCTTCTTCATTGATTGCATTTATCACATGATTGGTTTCAACTCAAAACCATTATATTAAAAACTTTGGGGAGAATCTAAAAGAATTATTGGTCGTTTGAGTTATAAGCTCAACGATTAGAGTTAAAGTCTTTTTATAAAAGATTGGAGTTTAAATTTTGATATGGTAGTTTAGGATTTTAGAAATTGATGTATTTTAAGAGTAGAAATAGGTCGGTGTGTGAATTATCGTTTTACAAAGATATAAAGATTTATTTACATTTGTTTTTATTTAAGATTTTAAGTTAATTATACTAGTATACTTGAATTAATATATATACATGTTTGCCTATAAATTTAAGTTTATTAATATATTGTAAACTTCGACGATTGATAGTTAGTTAAGTATATTTATGACCTCCATAAAAGAATACACGAAACCTTGAGACTGATGATACTTTACTGTGCTGAACAACTGAGTTTCGTTTTTATACGAATGCCTGCAGGCAAAAGTTACAAATGGGCATTTGGTCTAGTGGTATGATTCTCGCTTAGGGTGCGAGAGGTCCCGAGTTCAATTCTCGGAATGCCCCCTTATTTTTTACTATAAACCTTTACCATAAAAATCTGGCTAGCCACTTCAAAATTCAAATAAATTATTTTAAAGTTGTTTCTCTTTTATATTGAATACATTAAAAACATGATATAAGATCATTTAGGTTACAAAGTCCATATCGTATTTCGTTAGTTTTCTTTTTGGAAAGCTGAATTTCAGCTTAAATTAACTTATTAACATTGTGGTTAACAATTAATATACACACTAAGATAAAAGATAAATAACCAATGTATGATCTTAGTGTAAAGTTATGAATACAACGGGTAGGTATTGATTCCTCTACTTAGTATATAATTAAAAGTTTATAAACATATAATGTGAAGTATATTTTACAACTCTACAAGCACTTTTCTAGAAGGAAAGTATTCATATTGCTTTTGACACAAATTACAAAATGAGTTGAGAGATATTGCCTTCCATTCAATTAATTTTCAAATTGTTTTATGTTCTCTTTCTGCTTTCTATAATTGAATAAATTATTCTAAAAACTAAAACAAAGAACAATCTTTACAAATCTTGACCAACTTTAGTTCCTTACCAACAAAGGAATTAATAAAGTGAGAACCAAAATTCAAGAATTAGAAATGCAGAAATCTTGGAAACTAAAGAAAACTTTATCTTGCCCTCTTAATATGGGAGATTTCTGTTCAGATGAATAAAAGTTAAAAACATAGTTACACAAGAACCAAGAACCAAATTTATTTCTATTTGAATATAAAACAAATGAACTTTGTAAACTAAAACACTCTGAAAGAAAATCTCTAGACACTTGATTGATAACTTGAAGAATTGAAAGAAAGTTAAGTTTAACAAGAAAAATGAAAAATAGAAGAGCATGGCGTAAAGAACATGAAGAAGTAGAGTTCAACAAAACTGAACTTAAATAAGAAAAACCAAAGATCATGCAGATCAATCTGGATCAACTTTCTTAACCTAAAAAAAAATAATTTGAATCCCATTATTATTATTATAAATTATAAAATATATAGTAGTAATAACTAATAATAAATAAATAAAAAACAAAGTCTCCTGCAACATACTTTGCAAGTGTAAAACTTCAAAGTTCAAAGCTCTACCTGTTTGATTAAGGGCTCTTATTTTCATTGTCACTGCTTCTGCTGCAAGAATTTCAGGTTTAGATGTTTTAAGTAATTACAAATTAAAGGTGGTAATATTACCCATTTACTTACAAACAGGTCAATTTATGCTTTATCACCGTTACTTATAAAGCATGAAAATTTCAGACAAAAATGTTTCGTACAAACGCAACCAGTCCCAAAAACCCGTTTTGTCACCTCTAAATAATGTCTTTATTGAGTAACGATAATAATACACACTCAAACAGTATATGATGCTAACCTCTGGTTCGGCTGGTTTTGCCTCTTCGGCTTTGGGGTTCTCATCTCCTGTAATAAAGCATGACAACTCTTAAATCCATTTTTAAAAATATGCAAGAATCTGTGTTGTAAATCAAATGCAATATTTCCTTTTTCTTTTTAAGAAAACATAAACCCGCTATTAGTTACCTTTAGTAGTAATTACTATTTGTTGATGCATAGATAGTGTTTGTCAATGTTAAGGTGCAATTTAGATATTTCACCAACATTGAAACACTTGAATTGAGCTATTCATTGTTTATATAATTTCCTTACAAACAATTTTTTGCATACGTGACATCTAACGTGACGGGTGACGTGGCAAACAACAAGTGCCATATCAGGTAAAATCAACTAAAGTTGGGATGGTTTCTATTTTGTGCTTAGTTTAAAGTTGAAAACGTAAAGTTCGTTTCTATTTCATGTGATTTGCTCTAATCCAACTTTGACCATTCCACATTATTATTTAGAAACTGAAATCAATATATAAATTGTCTTTTTTATGTAAGATATATAATAAGGCTATTAAATACCACCATCCTCTGGCAAATCAGAAGTCCAGAGAGTGAGATTATCTCTCAACAGCTGCATGATCAAGGTGCTATCTTTGTATGATTCCTCACTTAAGGTATCCAACTCCGCAATTGCCTCATCAAAAGCTTGTTTAGCCAAATGGCAGGCCCTGTAAGAAAATATTAGAAACAAGATTAATATCACACTCAATATTCCAAGTCTTAAGTAAGAAGAAAAAGGATCCTAAGATTTACTTCTCAGGAGAATTCATAATTTCATAGTAAAACACTGAGAAATTTAGAGCAAGCCCAAGACGAATCGGGTGGGTTGAAGGGAGATCTGAGTTTGCAGAAGCAGAAGCAGCCTATAATGACAGTAACAGGAATACTTAATAAAGGTTGTTACCAATAAGTAATGTAACAAATAACTATGATATACTTATGTGTTTATGGCATTTATGATTCTATATGTCCTAAATGAAATAAATGCATGCCTCATAGCCCTTCAATGATTGATCTGCGGCTTCCTTTCTTTCTTCATCTGTCTTGAATTCAGCAAGATATCGAAAGTAGTCACCTTTCCTGTTTATGTATTAGTCAAAAGAAATATAAAAACAAGAAATAAACATTTTCCATGAAAAAAATGTGAATATGGGTCATAAAGTTCAACAGAAATATATCTGAAGTTCAAAGTATATTCTTCATCTTTCAATGTTTTGCAAACAGGAAAAGATCATAGGTGTCCTTTCTTACATTACGATCACAACTATATAATGATGATGAGAAGGGAATTTGAAAACTTTGATTATTTTAATGAACCAGATGATGTACAATCTTACAAAAAAACAGAAAAAATGTAGGGCAAAATCCGTCTATTAGCAACATGCTTTCAAGTTTAAAAAGGATCCACTTTCACAATAATAAAAATCACACCTTTATGTCATGACCTGGTAATTAAAGTTATTTGAATTGGCTAATGTGGTAATTATAGTGTGAAAATAACTACCAGACCAGGGCAAAGAGGTCATTAACCACCTGATGCAACTACCAAATAAGAACAATAATAAACCTTCAATTACTAAACTAGACCACTTGGCCACATCATTAGCTTTAATTATCAGATTGGGACATTAAAGGTATAATCACCTTGCTTTGAAGAGTACATTACTATTTTATACACTATGCCCAGACAGTTAATGGCAACAACTGTAATAGGTACAGCTCACAATTTAATCAAATGAAAAACCATAGTGATTACTCACATTTTGTAGTAGAAAACAGTAGCTTCTCCTGAGCCAGAAGATGGTACCAGATGCTTATCTATGATATCAAGAATGTCACTGCAAATCTTGGAAAGCTCGTCTTCAACCTTTTTGCGATATCCCTTAATCAGATTGACATAATTCTCATGTCCTTTTGATTCCTCTTTTTGTTCAATTGATGACATAATCCTCCAAGAGGCCCTCCTTGCACCAATGACATTTTTGTATCCAACTGAAAGCAGGTTGCGCTCTTCAACTGTAAGTTCAACATTAAGTTTTGCAACATTCTTCATACTTTCAACCATTTCTGTAACATAGACGTTATACCATGAGTATACAAATGTCTCGGAGAAGTCAATAGTCAACTTGTAAACTGCTGTACGTTAATAACTAAATACTCAAATTATTGACAAATAAATTAGTTCTCCCTGACCACAAAATGAAAATGTTATTGAGCCAATAGTGAAATCATTCAAATCAACTTATATGTGAGGCTGAATGCACATTTGTCATCGTTACAGCTTGCATAAGTTTTTTCTTGAAAATCAACAAACCAAGCAAATTGCAGTACATGATGCTAGCAAATTTATTCTTATTTCCACAATCGATTCTTATCATGTTGTGACTCATGCAACAATATTTATCTAAATTTGTATCTTCTTTTTTACTAAATAAACACAATATAAGCCCCAGAATGGAAGTCCACACGAGACATGTGTTAAAAATATTTGAAATTTTTTCGAGTGTGAGCTTAGCATTGTTGATTATTTTGCACTATATAAGTTAGTGAATCAGATGAACTATAAACCTAACATCGTGATATATACATATATACATACAGAAAACCACAATTTTCACAACGAATTATATCCAATCGTAACAGAGATCATGTAATAATCAAAATAATCATATAAACACGTATCCTCCACTTTTCCGCCAAATCGCCAATCAAATTCCGGTATATACTCCTGAAAGCACTAATAACGGAATTCACAACGGATCTAACAGCGGAAAATCCATATCACACAAATGTACATCAAAGAAACCTAAAACAGTTACAAAATCGAGATATTAAAGTTGATTCGAGAAATGTGAAAAAATAGTAGAAATTTCTCAATCATGAGCTTAGCATTGTTCTGATTCTTTTGCCACTACATAACTTAGATAAATCAGATGAACTATAAACCTAACATCGTGAATTCGTGATATACACATATACATACAGAAAATCACAATTTTCGCAATGAATTAGATCCGATCATCACAGAAATCATACAAATAATCAAAACAAACACAAACACGTATCCTCCAATTTTACGCCAAATCGCCGATCAATTCCCTGTATACACTCCAGAAACCTCTAATCCAAACGAAAACAAACCGATCTACCAACAGAAGATCGATATCACACAAATGCACATCAAAAAACCTAAAAACATATACGAAATCGAGCGATTAGAGATGATACCATCGTAACGCTCGGCTTGTTCCGCAAGTTTTGCAGAGTAAACATGATTTTCTCTCTCCTTTTCGTTCGACATCTTCTTAATTGATTAACAAAATGCAATGAATCGGTCGATTGATTGATCAAGTGAATTGAAATTGAATCACGAGAAAATTTGTTTGCGATTATAAGGGATGAGTTTATATAGGGTGGTTGGACGTAGAGCAAGTTAGGGAGGAGTTAGAATGAATCTGGACCGTCGGATTGAGTTTAAAATATGGAAGAGATTGCCGCGCATTTCGTACGGATGTTTAGGGTGTGTCGAACAAAGTCGCAAACATATATTATCGTTTTTAACGATAAACATACACAACCTTTAGGTTACGTTATAAATCATAAACTACTTATTATTGGGTTTGAAGTAATATTGTATTTATTTTCAAAAGGTTTTTTGTTTTTTTTATCACTGTGCTACAATCTAAGATGTAGAGCATCTGAGGTATACACCTCTTGTTAATTGTTATACTATTTGATTTGATTGATTTTAGTTCCGTGTACAATTCTATACGTTTGTATTCAGCACCGTATGCTGCAATATATAACTTTCTACGCCTTGTATGTATTTTTACCAAATGATGTACATTAGGTCTAAATTTGAACGGAGTTCGTTTAAGTGAACCATGTTTAATTTAGGAAAGTGTTATCGTGTATTTCCTAAATCAAAAGATATATATATATATATATATATATATATATATATATATATATATATACACACACACACACATATATATACATCAAAAGGCTTTTGGTCGAACGGTAGTTAGGCGTTGTGAGGTGTCTCTCTTATGAGGGTAAAGTTTCAATTCATTGAACAAATAATGTAGATTTAATACTAGTTGAGTATGTGTGAATTCTCCGTGTAAACAAAATATATTCACCTCTATCTTATTTACTGTTAGGGATCCGGGTTTAAATCGACACACAAACACAATCAAACTGCGAGAGAAAATAATAACATAGATGAACACGTGAGATTTAACATGGTTCGATCGATGTGACCTACGTCCACGGGCTGCAACCATGATAATACTTTTATTGCTTTCTGCCTCACTCGTGAGGAATTACAAGTACAATACACAATATAAATAGGCAAAATTAGGGTTTACAACTTAATCCTCAAGAAAACTTTAACGAGCTAAAATTAAATAAAAACGGGTCAGTCTTTAATTTAATTAATCTGCCACTAAGTTGTCTTTTAACCTGAGCCCAAATCAAGACTACACAAACCCAACAATCTCCCACTTGGAGGCTTGATCATCTTCAAACTGTCTTCCGTTGTGAACACTTGTACCTATTGTAATCTTCCTCGTGTTCCTGGTTGCAGCGGCCTTCTCATCAGTTAACCTGAAGGCCCGTTGAAGCTCTCCCGAGCTTCAACATGTCAGTCATGGCTGTATCTGCCCCTAACCTATTATCCGTCCCTACCGGCTCCCACTGAAACAAACTGCCAGACCCTGGAATACCTTGAGAACAAACACTCCATATTTAGCAAGTAATCATTTGGAGAGATTTTATCAGATGGAATATTAGTTCTTTCAACCCACTGTTGTCTAGGAGCTATAACTGAAGCACAACCTGTACTCCCACTGCCACGAAATCCTTTAACTGGTTTTCCTGAACTCTTTCATGCATATTCACTTTGAATCTTTCTTGTGACTCTAGGTTTCTTACTTGCAAAGCAAAACTTCTTCTGCCCACGAGATTCTGGGAAATTGGATTTTAGTCTTTTGCTGAACTGGAACATCACTTCCTTCACATGGTAAACTGACCATATACAATGAACTCATTTTCTTTCCACGAGCAATGACAAGATTCCCTTTAACAACTTTCCACTGCTTATTTCCGAACTTAACC
>BJCO01364230.1:0-17877 GCA_018326465.1 Flaveria floridana
TTTGTTAATGTTTTTGTATTGTAATGCAAACAAATGATATTTTGTAACAGGTGTTGTATTACTTTGCAAAAGCATTTTTAGTAAAATTTAAAGTTTCCGCTGCATGGTTTTATTAAGTTATATTAAATGTATGTTTTATGGGTAATGACGACCAACTGTGAGGTGCCCGGGAACGGGGCCTTACAACAATGAACCGTGAACTAAACTAGATTAACCCAACAGATTCACAGATACACAAGAAATTATGGGTTTGACTTCCAAAAGACCCATGTTATGGTAGGCTACACAAGTGCAACTTCCATCATGAATATTCATGTTTAATATTCTAACACTAAACACATTGACATTCGATATTATTTTCTTAGAAATGCTATGGTAACCTAGAAGTTCAGTACATTCATACCAATAATCATTTAGCCAACCTTTTTATCAAAGTATTTAATCCTTAAAAGTTTAGGTATCTGGTTTCATCAATAGGAATGGCTAATTTCAAGTGAAATTTGTGATTTAAGGCCATGTATTAGAGTGCCACTTATATGTTTGACGTGTTTTATTTCTAACAATGCAGATGTTTGCCACTTATGAGTTTGATAGCAACTTAGATTCTTGCTGATCACACGGTAATGATCCATGTTGATATGGTACCTAATAACCTAGCATTAGCAACTCGTGTCCCTACTGATACCTTGTAACTTGTCTTTTAATCATAGCAATCAATATTAAATTACTTTTCAGTCAACATCTCAATACCGTCAGTAACCGCTTCGATTACCAATGATTCTTTATAAACAAATATAATTCCAAAATTAAGTTTTTGGATAGTAATAAATTACTTTGATACCGATCCTTTGTTAAAATAACATAATTTTATTATTTTGATCTATACTTACAAAAACCTGTATAACCTTTTTTAATTACCATACAACCCCATTCGATCAAAATCTTTCTTGAACCCTACCTCCTTTACTACTTTTCAATTAATATCTTATAAAATAACTATTCCAATGACCCATTCTTTTTAGCCCCAAGCATGTATGAGCGAATGCCTAGGCAAACTTAGAAAGAAATTTGAATTTCATGGCATGATCAACCTTTTGCTCAATTAATGTGTGGTCACCCATGCCATCATTTACAATCTTACTATCTATAAAACTTTGATTTAGAAATTATGAACATTCGAGGTTCAGGGTGCTAACATTCTTATTTATCTAGCTTGACACGATTATGCTAGCAGGCAACACAATCATGTCGATCATATGATAAGCATGAATACTAACGTTAGAAGTCTTTTTTAGATAAAATAAGTCAAAAGGACCTTGTCTATGGTTGACGTGGTTGTGTCACCTCGATGTGCATTTTGACATGTCATTTCCACGCTTTGCCACCTAGTTCAACCTCCACACTTTATATATAAAACTCTCTCCATCCTCCCTCTCTCTCTAGAATCCCTCTTCAAACATTAAATTTTTTTCAAGTGCATGCTTGGATTCAAGTTCTAGGAAGTATTAGCAAAACTCATGAAGTTAATCCAAGTGAAGACAATCTTTAGATCACTTGTGACAAGTGGTTGAACTTTGAACTAAGAAAATAATATTTTTTAAGGATTTAATATAAACTGTGATGAATATAAGTTTATTTTGTTGAAGACTGAGGCCAACTATTCCTTTCTCTCCATCATTAGTAGCATTTGAAAGACTGAAGAGATCTAAGACTTGAATGTAAGTTCATAACATAATAAGATCATCAAATATGGGAGACTTCACAGAAAGGGGTTCTCATCACAATATCTGGACATATAAGTGTCAAATACACATTTAAAAATGGTTTATGAATTACACTCGTAAGATCCGCTAATGAAAAAAAAACATCTTTTTATATCTTTCTCACTTCTGTTTGTAAACTAAATATAAAAATAATAAAAAATACAAACAAAACAAACACACCGAATAAAATTACACTTAAGTTGAGAAGAAAACAAATCTTTTCTCGATGCTCAGGATAAAAGAACGAAAAACAAGAGCCATAAATCATAAATTATGGGTTGTCTTTTTCAAAAGTGGATCATAATGTTCTGTTACGTGGCTCCACTATCACCGGGTGAATGTTCGAAAGGACGATTCGATTGCACCCATCACCACCAGGTAAACTCCCAAAATCTTTGTTTTTTAATCTTCAAAATCACAGCGGATAGGTATACATGCATACACAATATTATTATAAATTATTATATTATATCTCAATCGCCTTCAAGATTCTGTTCTATCTACAAAAATCTTGGGTCCACTTGCTTTGCACTTTTGCCAATTCTTAATTTCGTACGACCTTTTACCCAAAGTTGCAGTTAATTTCTATGGTATTCCGATCGAATTACAGCCCTACACAACACCCACATCTTTTTCTCTCTAGAATCATCATCAGTTTCTGTTGCTTCTCTCTCTTCATCTTCTTCTTTCTTCGTTCAACAATTGCTTCAATTTGTTGATTACTAGGGTTTTTTTTGTTGATTTCTTGCTGTATTTGGTTGTTTATCCTTGTTTCTTCATCTGGGTCGAACTCAGATTTCTTGAGTTTGTGAAAAAAATTGATTTTGCTTATTGGGGTTTCTTGATTCTGCTTATCTGAAGTGAATTTGATTCGATTTTGTTCGCCGGAGGAGAAATTTCAATCTCCTCCGAAGGGGTTTGTTTTGGGAATTTTCAATTTGGGGGAAATATTTGGCGGTTATCTGTCTGTGCAGAAGTGGAACAATTTAGGGTTCTTGAGAAATCAATGCTCTGTTGAGTTCATATTTGGGATCTGTAAGGTATGTATGTGTAACTCTATATGCTTTCTGCAGCTGATGTATGTTCTATTTTGTGGATTTTGATTTCAAACTTGTTGGTTCTCAAGTGCAATAATTGATATTGATTTATAGCATATTCTGCTCCAATATTGTTCTATCTATCATGCTTGTTATGAATTTTATTATATCTAGTAAAAAATATCTGGATAAGATAAAAATTGATATCAATTTTGGGATTGAAATGATTCTCTTTGACTTCAGAGGTCAAAGTGTAGCTCCTTAACAAGATTATGATAGGAATAATGAATTGTTGTGAATTTTGTTCAGTTTTTCCTGATTGTGTGGTTAAATTTTGAAAGGGTAAGAGAAGATGAAAAGAGGAAAAGATGACGATAGAACTATGGGTCCAATGTTTCCAAGGCTTCATGTGAATGATACCGAAAAAGGAGGTCCAAGGGCGCCTCCTCGGAACAAAATGGCTCTTTATGAACAGCTTAGTATTCCTTCGCAGAGGTTCAATGGTGGGGTGGCCTCATCTTCGACCAGGGTGAGTTAAAAATGAGTAATTTATGTATGATTTGATGCTATGCATGACTTCACATGTAGGATGTAATATAAGGTTTGACTATTTGATCTAAATCACCTGTAAAAACGGTATATAAAGGAACCTTGTCGACCCAAATTATACTATTATTGTTCATTAGGGTAATACTGAGAAAATCATTATTTGTAGCATGTAAACTTTGTGAAAAATGAAATTGATGAACAATGAGAGTATAAGCTATGTTTCCGACATGGACAGACCTAAGTTAGGATATGAACATGCTTAACCTGATTTTTTGGTATTCTTAAAAAAGTAGAGGTGGCAACTGGCATGAGGGTGATTCAGATAGGTTGGGTGACAGGTGACTTGTCAAAAGTAGTCATTTTTTGTACATGTCGAAGCAAGTTGGTTTCTTTTCTAGCACGGGTTAGTTCTGATTGAACCAGTAACAACCTTCTGTCCATTTTTATAAATTTTAATTAATAGGTAATGTATTGCATATGATTTCAAAGACAAAATTATTACTGTAACAATTTAAATCTTTGAATACAGTTATTTTGGAGATTGTATGCATCAAGATACACTCTCGTTTTAGCTATTTTTTACTAATCGACCCATTCATAAGCAATGGGTAGAAATTTCCACCTCTAAAAACCAAAAAAATAAAAAGTTGAATATAGTAGTATATATTCTGGTTAAAATCGTGAATCTGTCAGTTCAGCTGATAGCGTTGGAACATAACATTTTGCATGACGAGTGTTGGTGATTCATCACAATTTAGAATGACCGTGACTCTGGAAGCTGTTGCATTGTATTTGAAATTGTGAAGTGTGTACTTTTAGTGTTCATTTATGTCAAGTTAACAATTACATTCTGGCTGCACTTTTATCGTTTTATATACCTTGAATGATAAATTTATAACTGATAAGCCTATTATCATATAATTTGTAGGCAACTATGAATGAAAGGGGTACATTTTCGCCACACCAACAATCTTCTTCAGTTCACCCAACCAGGAAGCCAGATACTCGTCATTCTGATCCCAACCATCAACGCGTGCAACAAGAACATAGAAAGAGACAAGAAGAAGATGACTTTAGAGTCCCAGTATTTGACCAACAATCTGGAACAAATCAAAATCGTAGCGTAAACCATCAAAATAGAGAAAATGAAGGTATCACCCCTTTTGGTGCAACCCTATCAGGTCGATTAGCTAATGTTCACAATGCCAAACAGCACACGAGTAAATTCCAAAAAGAGAACTCCCAAGGTTTTGCTAGATCTGCCTCAAATCAGTCATCCCGACAAAATGTCAAAACTCCATTGAAGGAGACCAACGAATCTTCAAGTTTTAACCTCAGAAATACTTCAAATAATGGGAATGTAAGGGATTATAGAGTTGACACACAAACAGATAACACTCTGTGGGGGGACAGTCTTTTAAATGAGGCATCTAAAGCTAGTGGTTATGGAAATAACTCAGTGCCACTAAGGGAAATTCAAGAAGAAGCTTTAAGAAGCCCTAATGATCCGACCAATGGTGATGCCGTTTCAGAAAATTCAATGGTTGATTCGATTTGCGGAGTTGATATTTCTCCTGATGATATTGTGGGGATTATTGGTCAAAAACATTTTTGGAAGGCAAGAAGAGCTATTGTGAAGTAAGTTCTTTTATTAATCGAATGTTTGTGCAACTGATTATCTAGGGGTCAAATATTCAGCTTCATATGGTTGCAAGTCTGTAACAACACTAATCATCCATGGAAAAACAAAAGTTCCATATTTACCCTTCTTTCAAACTTAGTTTTGTAGAATTTTGCTTCCATTCTGCAAAGTGGTCTTCTTTTTGGTTGTAAAAAATGACCTTTTTGGTCAATGGATGTAGGCAAATTGTATAAAAGGTTATCAATGTTGGTATAATTTTTGTAATGCGTAACCAACTTATTCTGCCTGAAAAGACCATCAAACTTTTAAAAGTTTTAATTTAAGATAATTGTAACCTAAGATAATCGGTTTTCAGGTGCCGTAAGCGCCCAAAAGAGTACATATGATCAAAAGTTACTGACTAAGTCAACCGCCATGTCTTTATATTTTGACTGGTTACCAGGTCACTTGACCTAAAATTGAAATATCTGAAAGTTGGTTGTGTAAGATTAAAGTTTTTGAAAATTTAATGGTTTTGGGGCCTAAAAAGTGCTGGTTACCAGAAATAGAAACAGGATCAAAGTTAATTACCTCGTTATGTAATTAACCTTTTAATTTATTGAGTAATCAGAATTCGCTAAACACTAAATTTAGTTATGTTATTATTACAACTTCAGAGAACAAAATCACATTTGTATGATCTCCTACATTCAGTTTTATTACTACTGATCTTATCTGGGTTGCTCAATTGTAAACATCACATAGTCACTTTTAAAACACACATCCAACCACCCTTCAATCCACTTAGTTTCATGTTGCTGACTGTAACTAAAGAAATTTGTTATTGTATATCTATCTAAAGTTTTTGAGCTGAGCTTGGCTCAACTCGTCTGCATCTGCACTGCAGATTTAATAAACGAGACAGCCTTATACTGTTTGAGCTTTTCTCATTTATATTCATTTGCTGACAGCCAACAAAGAGTATTTGCTGTTCAAGTGTTCGAGCTCCACAGATTGATTAAGGTTAGTCGAGTCAACTGCCTATACGCCATACGGCCCTACATGGTCTTCAACTAAAGGTCGCAATGGGTGATATATGGTTCAGGTCAGGTTGGGTTGACCCAAGGCACTCTGCTTCCAAAAAATTGTTTTTCTGTAAAAACTTGGTTAACTATATTATTTCAGAAATCTTTTTTGAAGTAAATTTAGTAACATTAGGAGCTTATATGCATTAAGAATACAGTTTGTCTTTTGACCTGTTCAAACAGTTTCCTTTTTACTAATCTTTATTTTACATCTAAACCAAAGTGATTAAAACTTGATTATGTAAAACAGGTTCAGAGATTAATAGCTGGATCACCACAGCTTTTGGCTGAAGAACATGGGTATCCAGTAAAACCACCAAACGTTTCTCCAATCAAGAAACTTCCTCTCGAGTACGTTATGAAACCTACTGTGAATCATCCTAAGCAGAAAAACGACGCTGAGAAACCGAACGATGACATGGAGTTCTCATCCGAGAATGCTGTTGGTAAGGCCTCTCTATCTACTGTGCAAAATGGCAGTCAGACGACAAACTGCAGACCGTTTGGCGGGACACCAATGCCACCATCTGAACAAAATATGGGCTCTTGGAATTTTACTGGGCCGCCCGGACACCAGTGGCTGATTCCTGTCATGTCTCCATCTGAAGGACTTGTTTACAAGCCTTACCCTGCTGGAGGGTATATGAACCCTATTTATGGTGGTTGCGGACCTCCTGGATCCATGCCCGTGATCGGTAAGCCCCTTTTGACATCTTAGTGGTCTCGTAAATCTCAAGTTTTTACCCATAAGGTCGTTATAATCACTTAAAAAACGCACATCCAAACACTCCTATAGTATCATTTAAGATGATCTTGAATGTTTTGAATGTTAAACAGGTCATAACTTTGCAAACTATGGTGCACCACCTCAACCTCATCAGTATGAAGGGTTCATGGGGGTTAACCCCTTCACTCCTTCACTTCCCTCCAGTCACGGCTACTTCCCCTCTTACAGTATGCAAATGGCTAACCCCTCGGTCACAAGCTCCACCTGGTTCGAACCATCCAACCCACACAACCAAGGCTCAACCAACGTCCCAGTTGAGAAAATTGAACCCGTGGCTCCAAAAGTGGTCAAGCCTAACAATAATAACAATAACAATAATGCTTCTAAAGATACCGAGGTGCAAGCTAGTACAGCAAGCAGTCGAAGCGACAAAACAAAAGACCGAAACGCCCTTCTTCTTTTTCCAACCTCTCCACCCGCTCCCGCCCCTGCTCCTGATCCTGAACCAGCTCGAGTCGAAACAGCAGGCCCCGCTCGTGTTATTAAAGTTGTACCTCATAACGCATGGTCAGCAACTGCATCCGTAGCTCGGATCTTCAAGTCCATACAAGAAGAAAGGAAGCAATATGGTTCGGGTTAGCTTGCCTTTGTGTCCTGAAGGTTTATTCTGGTTTGTACGATGTGCTTCTGTGATTGTAACATTTGCCTGAATGTCTTGATTGTTGAATACACTAGAAAGTGTATATATGCAAAGATATGATGTAATGCAAACCAATGCCTAATCACAGGAACTAGTGTTTTATGTATTATGATTTTTTTTTTTGATTTTTTTTATTTTTTTTTATGTATTGATAATAAGTTATCATTATTAAAACAATTTCTGTTTTCAAAGAAGCATTTTAATATTCGGTGGACAATTGTGGTAAAGTGTGGCACAAGTAATCGTAAAATCATTCATTTATTGTGTTTTGTTACGTTAGTCTTATTGAATTGATACATGTGAGTTCATATGTACTCGTACATCATAAGCATTTACATACATGTAAGTTTAGTATGTAAGTTTACTATAGTTATGTAAGGAAGCCTTGATCTTCAGTGGGGTGTGATAGTGTGTATAATGTCGACATTTTAGTTAAATTAAGTTTCTTTTGCTGCTTAAGTGTATATCAATGGCTCACACTTTACTTTGATCTTTGATGGGGTGTGATAACGTGTAAATTTATTTGTTTATTAATTATTAGTTAAAGAGAAAGATCATTTTGTCTTTATGATTATACGCTTCTTGTTTAAATTTTAGTGATCGGTGAATTATATAGTTCTTGTAATATTTGTGGTTTCGTAAAGAACCATCCCATGTATGTATAATCATGCCTGTAAAACTCGCTAGGCGTTAGCTAGACGGTGATGTCTTATGCCTATGGATTAATCAGATTAGAATTTTTTATGTAATAAATTAAACTTAAAACAATTCTAACATAAAGTGTTTTTGGTCGAAATTTGACTAATTTTAACTGATGATGACCGGAATTTGATCAATTTTTAATTCTGACCGAATAATTGACTGATTAGTCTCAAACCCACAATTGAGGTGGCGGCCCTTCGATTAATGATTAGTCATTGATTAATCGGCCGCATGTGCTGATTTTTACGACACAAATGTAGCATAATGTATATCATTTAAGTTTTCATCATCATTATATGAATTTATTATAATTTATTATGTAACTACATTATACATATTACTTGAACACTATTATAGCTTTTTATAAAATGAACAAACCACGTTAGTCTAATCAAGTTTTGTTGCTTAGCAAATAAACTTTAGTTTAAAGTTTGGATTCGTCTAGTTTTTATCGATTCAAGTTTTTAGCAAAAGAAATTTAAGAACTTGATTTTAGTATTTCATCAGTTGTTAATACATACGATGATTTTTAAAGATGAATTACATTCAACACTAGACTGTACATAGATATAAATTCAAATTCAGGAAAAGAGTGCCAATTTGATGATTTAGAAGGTGAATCATGCTTAACTACACATCACAATGCTTTATATAATCAATCAAATTCCTTCATTTTATTTCCTTCACAAAACTCACTTTTGTGTCTTTAATAAACCATTCATTCTCTCTTTCTCACACCCCTGAGGTCATACAGTAAATGGGAGTAAAGTGGAGGGTAATTTTGTCATTTGGCATATGCTTTTGTTCCATAATTTGTGGTGGAGTGGATGACACGTCTACCTCAAGAAGCAAGACTTTGAATGATACTACTACCACAAAAACAACATATTCTATACATCATAAAGCCAAAAGCATTTTGGTAAGTTCTAAACCTTTTATTATATTCTAATAATAATATTGGTAAGTTCTAAACCTTTAATATAATGTTACATCTATTAACATGTGAAAGATTATAAAATTTTACTTAAAAGACATGACAAGTGTTTGTGTAAGTATTGTTTTGAACTATCAACTAAACAAAAACGATGTTCATTTTTATAGAGTGCAGACGGAGACATAATTGATTGTGTTGACGTCTACAAGCAAACGGCATTTAACCATCCGGCTCTAAGGAATCATATTGTTCAGGCATGTATTTTTTTTTTAATTTTCTAATGAATTTTTTTGTGATGGATAAGGTTTCTATTTGTTTATTAACTTTTCATTGTCGTAGTGTAATACAAAATGCCGATATCATCAATAATTCTTATCAAAGTTACAAATACGAAAATGAAATAGTAAACACACACATGTTATAGAAACAAGAAGAAGAACACAGTGCTATAATGTTATCCTTGACTTAACGTAGTAAAATATTATCCGTAATTTCACCTAGTAAATAATGATAGCTTTAGATGAGAATAATCATGCAATGTTACATTCACACCAATGTTATACATTACACTATACGCTCCACCAAATGTTGATCGATTTACTAGGTAAACATATGGCTAACACCAACTTAGGCTACCTTGCTCTTCATGCAAATTGATATAGCCTATATCACCACTATATACATGTATCTAAGATGATAAATTCATTTCCATTGTGAAGACCTTTAACATAGTTTGATTGAAATACTTTTAGGATATAACTACACCTTTTTGCATAGATTCATGATAGTAATTGGTCTAGACTATAAAATGACAAATATTAATTCACATCACTAGTGACATCCATTCTATTAAACTAAATATTCCCCGGTGTATCTCGAGTACTTTAGTAATCACACCATGCTTTTCGAATGCTCAAAACTTAGATCGCGAGCAATATTTACCTATCATGTTAACCACATATGTTAGATCAGATGATCTATGATTCTTGAGTATCATAGTTGATTAACACCACTTGGTGTATTTTTGGACCGATGTTGAGTGGGTCTAATTGGATTTCTAGCTATACTATGAATCTTGTTCACATATATGCCTCACTTAACACAAGTGAGTCATTGGCATTAAATTAGATGGCACCTAAAAGATTTTGAAGGGAGCATTAATTAGCATGTGCATAAATAATATATACTAAGAAAAATTAACAATTGAAAAGTTAAAACTTTCATTAACTAAAGTTCCATTGGCGTTTCTTAGATGGCACCTACAAAGGTTTTGAAGAGCAATGAGACTATAATGAAAAAAGAGCTTGATGGTACAAAAAAGAAAGGCATTGCAACGACGATAACATCACAATTATGGCAAAGAAGCGGAAGTTGTCCTAAAGGAACAATCCCTATTCGACGAATTCAACAGAAGTTTATAAATAACAACGGTCATGCCTATGGGAGAAAGAAACCTAGTGAACTAAAGAATCAAGAGACAACAATGGAGAACACTACAAACTCCTTGGCGAACCATTCGGTTTGTAATCAAACTTTAACTCACTTCCATTGGTTATCTCGGATAATTATTGGATTGACTTGTTTTAGATGCTGCATTTGTTTACAGAAAGTAAATACATATGTTGATGTAACATGTAGTATCTATATATATCTCGGTTGATGGGCAGGTGGCTGAGGTATTGACCGAGGGATACAGTTACTCGGGGGCCAAAGTCGACATAAAAGTATGGACTCCTTATGTCGAGAAGGAAGACGAGTATAGTACCTCTCGTGTCCTTATACAGAACGGCGGTTTCTATGATTTTGAACTTGTTGAAACCGGATGGGCAGTAAGTCACTATTGATCATCTCCTACTTAATGATAATTACAATGTTTGATAGTTTAGTAAAAGTAATATTTCTGGTTGATAATATTTCAAATTCTGGTTTTTAAAGGAAAAAAATGTTGTGTTATGTAGGAAAGTGAAATATATTAGTTAAAGGAGCCATTGCTATAATCTAATTGAATTTCTGAAGTTATAGTACACATCTTAACTGCACTATATATATGCATATGTAGTGTTACATCATGATTTTTAATGTTTAATTACCCGTTATGGTTTATCTTTTTTGCCTCTCTAACATAAGTATGTTGTCTGTGCTTAAATAATTAGGTAAATCCAAGCGTTTACAATGATCATGAAACTCGCTTATATGTTTATTGGACGGTAAATAACGTTTTACTCTCATGTATAGGTAGACAGTAAAAAATTAAAACATATATAAACAAACTAGTTTGATGGTTTTCACATACATAATGCACCTAACCTACATTTGTGCATGTAAGAAGCATATTAGATTTGTTCTTTTTGTTCTCGTAATAATTTAGCATATTATAACGATTTTGGTTTTCAATTATCTCTGCAGGCTGATGGTTCGAGAACAACAGGGTGCTTTGACCTAACATGCCCCGGGTTCGTTCAAGTGAACCATGAGATAGCCCTTGGTGCAGCCATTTATCCCATCTCTAACCCCACTGGTCTTCCCTACCAAATCACTCTTCATATTTACAAGGTTCTTGATTAATTATTAAAGAGGAAATTCTTAAAATGTCCATTTGACTATATTTTTCCCTCAAGATGTCTATTTAATCTTTAAAAATGTCATCATCCAACAGAGTCGCCTTCGACCATAGAACATGGTCGTCTGAACTCAAGATGAATGGTTTGGATGAAGACACGTGTCTAAATAGGGTCATTATGAAGGACTTGTTTAAGTTCGTCCGAACAAACTTACGGTCGTTCGAACATTTGTAAGTTCGCCCAAACGAATTTACGATCGCTCGAACCTTGGTAAGTTCGTCCGATCCTTCGTAACGACCCTATATTAGACACGTAGCTTCATTTAAACCGCTCATCGTGGGTTGGGGTGGGGAAAATATTTAGGGATGAGCTGGTCAAATGAACATTGCAAGGGAAAAACTCAAAAAGTTGGTCAAATGGATATTTTCAGAATTCCCCAGGTACTCTTTGATAACTCAATATCCAAACACCACCTTAACAGATATATTTACATTAAATTTGTTAACATATAGGATCCAAAAACAAACAACTGGTGGGTGAACTATGGCGAGTCAATCGACATAGGGTACTGGCCGGGTGAGCTATTTGAGTTGTTGAAGTACCAAGGGCTCATGGTGAAGTGGGGTGGTGAGGTCTACAGCACAAGGGTCAAGACACATCCCCACACAGCCACACACATGGGCAACGGCTACACTCCACCGGCCATCTTTGACAATTGTGGGACCATGACACGCATGCGGGTTGAACAAAACTCTGGGCCGTTGATGATGCCCGAATGGACTGATGTCGCGGTAGACGAGTATAGGTGTTATGATATTTTGTATATGGTTGATTATGTTGCTGATCCTGTATTTTATTATGGTGGCCCGGGTAGAAGTGCATGGTGCCCATAAGGTTTACTAGTGGATTGAGTTTTGTTGTAGTGTTTAAATCATTACATAAGTATTATTTAGTGACCATAGAGTGCTAAATCATATGTTGGTTACATAACTTGTTTAAAGGAAGTTGCTAGACTTGGTGTCTTTGTGTAAAAATAAAAAAGACTTAGCTCTTTATGACTTTCAAATCCTTTAATCAAAATAAAAAAATTAGATTATAGGATATACCAGGAGCTATACCACGCTTCGCAATGAGATCATAGTTTTGTTAAGTTGTATCGAATGCAATAACACGCTGATTAATATTACCTGATGAAAATATCTGACTAAAACACACAATTAAGTATAAACATATGCATATATAAATAAACATGACGTAAGTTCGTACAACAAAAGAAACCTAAAAAATCAGATTTTAAGTTTAATAGGTTAAAAAAAAGAAATCCGCACCCGCTTGATGCAATGGAAATTCCCTGCGTCTATAACACAAATAATGTTATGATGCGAGATGAATTGACTGGCGTAGGGGTTCGAACACGCAAAGAAAAATATACGAATTTAGAGAACCAAATGAGTTTTTCGTTTTAAAAAAACAAGATAGAAGTAGAAACTAGCTACATGGGTAGGGGTGGCCAAGGGGTTCTACCTTATGGACTCCCTTACATGCATGTTTTTTTAACTATGAGTGCTAAATGGGTCGTGTTTTCGGGTCCAACCTGACATGAACCTGACAATTTTACACGAACCTGAAAGACCTGAACTTGAAAATTATGTCAGAAGTGTCAACTTAACCCGAACACGACATGACCTAATTGAACCAAATTTTTTAAAATTTTATATTATTTTCACATATTAACACTTTAAAATTACTATTTTACAACCAATAAACCCCAATAAATATAAAACAGTTATTTTTAGTGATATGCTAATTTATGTTCTAAATTTTGAAATAAAACATACAAGAAATTTAATTTATCACGCAAATTTAATTAAAAATAAATAAGTAAATAAAAAATGATTTAAATAGGTCAACCCACGAACTTGTCGAGTTGAACCTGAACCCGATCTTGTTTAGCTAAGCGGGATCTTGACCCCGTTTATAGTTAACTTAAACCCGTAATTTCGTTTTAGGTTCGTTTCAAAGTTTTTGTGTTGTATCAAAAATTCACACCCTACTCTTAATCATTATGCTATGGGCCAATTGAGAAGAAAAGCTGAAAATTAAAAGAGAGGAACGAAAAAAGAAAACCTAAGCTTTAACCTGCCATGTGGCAGGGTCTAATTGGGCCAAGCGGACCACTAAGTGATATCACTGTTCACGCAAGTGTCAAGAAGTCGATACTATGTATGAAGGTGTGTTGTGGTTTCAATGCTTACGAAGATGTGTACAAACCGGGTTTTTTTTAACCATTAGTTAGTAAATAGTTAGTAAATTGATCGATATGAATCTTTTAACTAGTAGTAATTGTTATATCAATGGGAATGCTTGTACGTGTTGATGAACATTTATCGGTAACAATTTAGTTCGTATCTACAAAGTCAAATCATCAATAGATTTCTAGTAAAAGTTACTTTTTCACTAATTGTAAGGGGTTACTTTTGATGACAAATGTAGTTTGTATTTGGTTTTTAAAAACAACTTTTAATGTATTTTTATTTACCATTTATATAAGCATCTTACAAGAATTAAAACATCAACTTCTTCACTCGATAGAATAGATTTTATCATCATAATGTTTTATCAAAACTAGTTTAGTAGTTTGTACCTATTAAACAAAAATATCCGGTAATAATCTATTGGCCTAGTGGTTAAGGGAGAGGTGGAAGACTTTGTCTTTTTTAAAGTTTAAGGTTCAAACCTTAATATGAATGAATATTATAACTAGTTGATACTAACAACAAATTATTAACCCATTAATCTGTCATTTAAAAAAAATAAACAAAATTATACGGTCACTATAAAATCTAAACATTATGACAAAATGTTAACTGCCCCAAAAGGAATTTAAAAGAAGATAAAATAACCCCCAAAAAACAAGGGAAACTGCCCTTGGCAAGTGGCATGTCGTGGGCAGAATCATAAAGAATTGTTGAAACATCAGATGACGACAGACCACATTTCTTGGATCTCTTCACCCCTTCATACCTGCTTTCATGCTCTTCTTTTTATAACTCACGAATCATCTCCATCATTGCAGAAAGACAACTTCATCATGGTATCTTCTTCATTTCTCTTTCTTTTAACTCCAAATTTATTCATCTTGTGTATGAACTTCTAGTGTATCAATGATCTTTATGCTTATGAAACCTTTTGTTTTGTTTCAATTTGTTCTTCATTTTGAAGTTGTTTTTGTCCATATCCTGTTCTTCAATTGGCTTCTGGTTTTGATTGTCCTTTTCTAAACAGTTAATTTTTATTAACTTTTTGAGAAAATTTGGATTCCAATCACTTGTTGGTCTTCAGTTATAATGGTGGTTTTCTAAAAAGTCTCCATTTTGATGGTTCTTTAAGGATTTTTGAAGATTCCCATCACTTGGTTTATGGTCTTTATGACTTTTCTTCAACAAGTATTGATTTTTGTATTTACTTGACCAAAAGTCAATACTCCCATGTTATGAAAGATCAACCCACTTTCTTATCGAATCTTTATAACCTGAAATTTGAACTTCTTTAATTGTTGTATGGTTTCAGGCTGCAAGAAGGGTGTCAAAGGGTTTAAGGAGCTATAATTCAACATACCCACAAGCAAAACCTGATAATTTTGTGTTATCAAGATACAAGTTGTGATTATTGGTCATCAATGGAAGATGGTAAAGACCCGACTGCTGTAACTGTAAGCAAACCAAATCAGTCTAGGGTTTTACCACCAAGGCTGATTCAGTTGCTGTTCTTGTTTCTGGTTTTATGCTTTTCAATCTGTTTATTTGTCATATATATGATTCGTAAAACCGAAGTTACGAATACACTAGCTTTATCAATTCCCACTTTACAACCATGTGTTGAAGAACTTTCAAAGTTGAATCTTGATCACTGGATCAAACCTTCTTCCACGTTGTTGCATACAATGAGTGATGAAGAACTCTTTTGGAGGGCTTCTTTTGTGCCACAGTTGAAGAGTTATCCATTTACAAGAGTCCCAAAGATTGCTTTTATGTTCTTGACTAAAGGCCCGTTGCCATTGGCTCCTTTGTGGGAGAGGTTCTTCAAGGGTCATGATGACTTATATTCGATTTACATTCATTCACTTCCTTCATATGAGGCTAAATTTTCATCAAAATCTGTTTTTTATGGGAGACAAATCCCAAGTCAGGTACTTTATTAACTTCCTGTATTCATAATCTTGATTCATATGTCGTTGATCCCACCGTTATATATGCATAGCTACCTTGGTTTATGAAATGCACCCCTTAGGCGTGAGACAGTTGTGAAAGCGCGTCTGATGCAACTAGTTTTTCCGAACGCCTTGAAGTGCCTCATGCTTTTTAAAAACCAAAATAGCCATTTCATTTATTCACATATAGTTGATCATGGTGTTATATATGCATAACTACTTCATTTGAACTGGATTTGACATTTGCAGGTAGCACAATGGGGTCGAATGAGCATGTGTGATGCTGAGAGACGACTGCTTGCCAACGCCCTTCTTGATTTCTCAAATGAATATTTTGTTCTTGTATCCGAATCTTGCATTCCACTCTACAACTTCACTCTAACCTATCATTACATTACCAACTCCAGATACAGCTTCATGGGAGCCTTTGATGACCCGAGTCCTGTTGGTAGAGGACGCTACAACCACCACATGTTACCAGAAGTCCACCTCTCACAATGGAGAAAAGGGTCACAATGGTTTGAAGTTGACCGGAATCTTGCATTAGTCATCATCTCAGACACCAATTATTATCCTAAATTTGAAGCATTTTGCAGGCCGGCTTGTTATGTGGATGAGCATTATTTCCCGACCCTGTTGACCATTCAGGCTCCCAGTTTGATAGCAAATCGGAGCTTGACTTGGGTCGATTGGTCTAGAGGTGGACCTCACCCTGCTACATTTGGGAAGTCTGATATAACAGAGGAATTCTTGAAGAAACTTCTCCACCATCAAAACTGTGTTTATAACGGAGAACCTTCTTCGATCTGTCATCTGTTTGCGAGGAAGTTTTCTCCAGGGTGTTTAGAGCCTTTGCTTCTTCTTGCTCCTAAGTTTCTGGGTTATTGAGATGATGAAAATTGAAAGTTGCAGTGGTGGAAGCCTGGAAGGTGAACATGCTGATTTGGTTTGTGCCATTGATTGTTCATGAATGCTGCAAGTCACACTATATGATAGTCAAATGTAGTTTTCTGGTTCTAATAAATACCAAATGTTAAATAGTTTTCTTTATTATTGTCATTAAACCGAAATCAACTCTCTATCTCCTTCCCCCTCCTCGACTCCTTATCATTGAACCGAACCGAACCGGTTAAAACTGGCCAACAAACCGAGGTGGTCCTTGTTTGCACTTTTAGAAGACTTGCGCCTTGAGTTTGTCCAAGGCGCCTACGCCTCACCTCACATGAGAACCTAGACACGTGCCTTTTGATTACCAGGGTTGATATGTTATACTCCCCGTTGCTTCACTGTAACAATTCACCAATCACCCAAAGCACACGAATAAAAAGAGAGAGGTGAAATTGCATTAATGACAGAGCATACAAGCCTTTAAGTAACAAGTAAGCATTAAAGAGTGGTTGATGGTAAAATTGGACATAAAAACAGATAAGTAAACAATGTTATTAATTTTTAATATACAGATGCAAGTACATGATTTGCATATCACTGGTTATAACATTACATACACATGAGATATATATATAAGACGTTTTGTGGACCTAAAAAATACTATAAGGAGAAGCTTCAAGCTTTATATACAACGAAGCTATATTTTTTTGGAAGGCTGATTCAGAAACCGCATAATATGATATTTGGACGACTACAGGTCCACGCTGTTTGAGGAATGAAGAGTGTTATGCTGTGAAACCATTGCTAAGTGAACTCCATGGGTTTGAGGGGAAGGTGGGGCATGCTTGCGATGATGCTTCAGCCATCTGATCATTTGTGACTCCAGAGTTGCACAGATTAGCAATGGATCGCATGTGTTTCATGCCATATTGTGATAAAGATCCACAATGTGTCTCAAACGTCCTCACCTGAAGATAAAAAGGAATATACAAGCGGTCAATTTTTAATCTTCGGGAAAGCACTTTTGTGATTAGTGTTTTAAGGGTCTATGTTATAAGTTTTATAAGGAAGATTTAAAGGGCTTACAAATGTTTTAAGGC
>BJCO01364231.1:0-11456 GCA_018326465.1 Flaveria floridana
ACCTATTCTCAAAGTCACTTCCATCAACATACTGAACCGCCGGCACCGACTCCCCTCCGACCACCGCACGCGGCGGCGATTGCTCATCCTTCCTCTCCTTCTCGCGGAAGTTCGACCACATTCGACGGCCAACAGAGAACGCCGACAGGGCGGTGAACGCCAGCCACAACCGCCGAGCCCCAAACCCCGGCGGCGCCTTCCAGGCGAACCCCCGCAGCTTCGACCGGAAACCTAAAAACACGAATTCGATTCTGCTCGAGCTCCTCTTTCTGGAGCTCCTGTAATCGCTTCATCATCTTAGTCTCTCTGTCTTTCCTCTTAGCCAAAAACCGATGAAGCGAAGCTCGTCTCGCAATCGGAAGATCCGATCCATCAGCTTGTGACCCGAAAGCTTCTCGAGCTCCTTCAATTCCATTCTGCTTCGCTTGTCCATTCTGCTTCGCTTGTCCATTCTGCTTCGCTTGTAATTGATGGTGGTTTGGGTTGGGGATTAGGGTTTTGTTGTGAGGTGTGGAGTCGGTGGCTAAAAGCTTCTCGAGCTCCTTGAATTCCATTCTGCTTCGCTTGTAATTGGTGGTGGTTTGGGTTGGGGATTAGGGTTTTGTTGTGAGGTGTGGAGGTCGGTGGCACTGTAGCCACCGACATAAGTCTTTAATATATATTATAATATCTTCATACTTACTCTGATAAAAAAATAATTAAAAAACACACATTATATTTATTAGGGTAAATTATTATTTTTATCCTTGTGATTCGGTTAAAATAACTATTTTCATCCAAAACTTTATAAATAACCATTTTAGTCTAATAGTTTCAATAAAATAACGATTTTCATACACTCCGTTAACACCATCCATGAATTACGTTAAAAATCATTCATTTGCCCTTCACATGATGAATATTTACATGATGAACAGTTATATGATGAACATTTTAGTCAATTTAACTTAATAAAATATTTTTTAGTTCTCACTTCCCAGACTCGTGTTGGGTGTCGAATCCAATAAATAAATAATGAAAATGTGAACCTACCGAACACACACTAATAATAGTATAAGCGGAAGTAGGGTTCGTGTCCTCAGGGATACGTGTCAATTATTTTATACCAAAAACGTTTTAGCACAGTTACTTTAACGGATTATGGACTAAGAAGGTGGGAGTTTTGACTATAAACTAAAACTTAAAGTAATTTGTAAAAAGTAGAAAAATTCCAGTGACCCGACACGGCTGTGTCAAAACTGTAAAGGAAATTCCACGCGGCCGTGTTAAGGTTCTGTCAGAAAAATGAAAATTGACATTTTTTTGTATTTTTTAATTATGAAAAAGAGATTAACAAAGACTTTAATTAAATGGTGAAATTAATTCAAATATGAAGACTAATTCCAACACTAAGGTAATTTATTGTTTCGATTTTGCTTACGATCATTAACGATTACAGTGCAATGACTATTTTTAATTAATAATTTGTATCGATACTAGACATCACGCCGTTCGGATATCCACTCTATATAATGTCTAATCAATCGCAGTTCGTTGATTAGAGCCAACCCGCTACTCTAAGCTCACGCCGTTCGGATCTTAGCGTGCGAGTTGCAATGATAGAAGTATCAATTATAATTAAACACTCACGTCGTTCAGAATGCTTAACTAGATTGAATGACTCTATAATGAATTTGAGCTCATAGACAAACACAAAACATTATTTGTTCCTTGTATCAAAAATTAAAACTTGATTAGGGTTTTAGAAATTGAAGAACTTTATTAGAAAAATTAATAAGTTGATCAGGTTTATTAACAATTTAATATATACCGGAATAGATCCGAGACTAAGATAAAAAATCATGCAAACAAACCATTAAAATAAAAACGTCTCATAATCGTTTCACATAAGTTCAAACCAAAACATAGAAATTAAACCTTAATGTCGGAACTAAAGAGTGCCCCTAGCCGGACATGGTGGCTAGGTTGATGAAAACAAAAAAACTTACGAAAACAAAAACTCAACAATAATTAATTGATCTTTCAAAGTGGAGAAAATAAGATTCTCATTTTCGTCCTTTCTGCAGCTTTTTGCTTTCAAGTCTCCACCAAGATCCCCTTTTTTTTCTTTCTTTTCTTTCCCTTTGGTCGATGGATCCCCTTCTTTCTGCAGCCTCCCCTCCTTTTATCTTTTGGCTTCTCCCATCCTCTCAACCAACTCTCCTATTTTTTTGGTTTTAAAGTTTGAATCTTTATCACTCCTTTTTTCAGTCATTTAATTATCCTATAAAAACAAAAAATATACAAGAGTAGATTCCATCCTACTAAAACTAATATCTTATAAATTAAATGAGAGATGCATGCAATTAATGCAAAATATATGCAGAAATATACCCTAAAATTACTGTAATTTATGACTAAAAATATAACTAACAACTCAACACTAAGAATGGATTGATTTCACTACCTTCAATCATCGCAAGCTGTAACTCCTAATCGATCAACTTCACAATCTACAATTCTTCTATCGATTGACTTCACAAGTTGTGACTACTTATCGATCGGCTTCACAGACTTGGGACTCCTTTACTGATCCTTCAAATAATCTGTCGTTATGGTTGTTTCTCTATGGTACATTTCAAAACAAGATTATGTTTTCAACCCTTACCATGTTTATAATGAGTTTAAATTACTTTTCTTTTGAAGTCATGTTCATAATCATGGTTGTTTGATTTTAACTATGGCAAAATGTATTTTTTTATCATGGAGACATCTTCACTATCTATTTATTTTGACTACATTTGGTTTTATGGGTTAAAATGATAGCAACTAACGTCCAATAAAGAAAAGTTACTTTTAAATAAATCGACTAAAACAACCCTCACATGAGTGGTACAAGGAGAACTTTTAACGGAATCCATGAGTAAAGTTAACGGAGTGTATGAAAATTGCTACTTCATTGACACTATTGGACTAAAATAGTTATTTTAAAACTTTTGGATGAAAACAATTATATTGAGCAAATGTTAGGGATGAAAATAGTAACTTGCTTTATTTATTATTTCTCATAAATAATTACATTAATTACTAAAAAATATCATTTAATTCATTTGTAGATTAAAAAGATGTTTTAATAAATTATAAAAATATATTTTTATTAATGTTATTACTATAGAAAAAAATTATAAGATAAGAAGTTTTTAAAATCATCAAATTTTTTAAATTAAATATGGAATATTTTAAAATTGGTGCTTATAAAATGTAAAATTTTTATAAACCAAAAATAATTAAAATTGAGAGTTATAATAAGAAAATAAAAAATATATTTTTTGTTTCTAGAAAAAAATTAAAAAAAAGTTTTAAAAGTTGGTATAATTGTTTTATTGCTTGTAGGCATTACTTATATGTAATTTCAATTATATTTTATATTAAAATATCATTTTATAATTAATAAAGTTTTATTTTATTAAATATTTTATTTATTCAACCATTGTAATGGATGGTTACAAAAGCTGGTTAAGCTCTATATTATCTAAAAAATGGTTTAAATAAAAAAAGTTTTAAAACAAAAAAAGTGTAATAAGTAATATTTATCATCAAACTTTTTAATCAAAAGTTGAGATAAATTTATAAGAAAAAAGTTTGTTAGATGAGCATTTTAGGCATAACCACTACTATTAACATTTTCAAAGTCCCTCATTTTTTTTGGAGATTTATAACTTTTTGTACACGATATTAAAATTTTTAATAAAAATTACATAATAAAAGCAAGAGTTTTTATATTTAAAAGGAGTATGGTATCGTTATCTAAAATGATAATATTTTTTATGTTTTTAAGCTCATATGATTTTTACTCGTCATTGTGTCATTTTGTTAATTATTATGTTTTTCTAAGTTGATGAATTCTAAAAAAAATATAATGGTGAAATAATACTGTTGTGCGTTTCTCGTATGTAAAACACAACGATAATTAACAACTAATTAATATAATATACTAGAAGAATAACAAAATAACACAAAGTGGTATAAACATAAAACACAATGATAACATGTCTCATAGTGTATTTTTATCTTTATATGTTATCTTGAACTATGAGTTCTGAAATATATATTGATGAAATAACATAATTGTATACTTATAATTATAAAACACAATGATACATGACAACAAATTTATATAATTTATAAAAAACAATGACAAAAATAACATGTTATGTTATCTTGAAACCAATGTCTTATAAAAATAAAAAATTAACAATTTACCCATATGTTTGGTATTACATAACAATAAAGATAAGGGTGATTTTCCTTGATAAAAAACCAAATTACTAAAGTAGTAATACGTACGTATGAGTTTGGCATACGTCATTGATGGGACCAAAACCTATAATGTGTTACGAGGTGAACAAGACACATCTAAAAGATTACTATTTTATTCTGCAGACTCTCTAGGAAGATTTTATGTAAAGTTTTTTTTATTAATAAGAAATATTTATTTGCATATAAGATTAGTGTGGCCATATAAGATGAACAAAATATGATTTTTATATAGATAAACATACATCATGTTATTAAAAAATTAATTTAGTTCATACGTACCGATGATCGATGGACATGTTATTCATTAGAGAGACACGATTATGTAACCGATAGGGAGATTACAAGTCACACAAATGAACAAGTAAAGGAAGCTTTTCAGTATCTCAACTACTAACTAGACACTAATCATGTATTTGGATGCATCAAAAGAAAAGTATTAATGCATTCATACTTGTTAAAAGGTAAACAACTTATGCTAACATAGTTATAAATACAGCACTATCCACAAATTAAAAGCTAATATTTGACTTAATACATGTCACACGAAGGTTAAGAAGGAACTTGCTAGCGTAAGGTGTACTCATATCAACTAGCCAACTAATCAAATAAAAATTAACTATGCCTGAAAATTTCAAACAATTGTCGAAATGGGCCATTGAGCCATGAGGGCATGTGGTTTTGCTTTAAACCAAAAATGTCAAGACAAGCTTCATCATAATTTTTATAAGAAATTTCACCAAAACAGAAAGTAAATACGTGATTATGTCATAAGGACAAAAAAATTAAATAAATAGTTATATTTCAAAGCAACATGATGTCAACTTATATAAAAAGTTCAAATCATACGAAAGAAATCATTTCGCTAAGTGTACACAAATGGGGGTTCACAACGAGGCGTTAAGGCCAAATTAATACTCATTAATTTGTACTTGCAACGTGTAACAATGCAAAAACAACTTCAACTTTTATAGCGATATAAAATTAACCTTGTATAGATACATAGGAAAATATAAAAAAATTTGACTTAGCTTTCGTATTACGAAATATACGAAGAGAGGTTAGATGGTTTGGATATGATACATACAGTGTTTTCATGCATTTTATATGGAATGCTGTTTCTTATGAATTAAACACATAAACTTTACACAAAAATCATATTTAAAAATCAATCTTATTATCATATCATAATAGTTCATCATTTCAATATATTTTAGATATCAAAAAGATATGAATAAACCCGAATATGCCGTGCAATCATTTCAAAATATGAAATTATTCAACCAGAAAATATAAATGCTTACGTTATAATAAAATAAATATTAACCCCAAACAAATTACTATTATTCAAATGCTTACAATTTTCTTTTTATATTGACACGTTGATTTCTTTTAGAATAGGTTATGAAATGATTGCGTTCAGACGTTTGATTCCACTGCAACAAATGCAGTCGAAAAACTACATTTGATCATCATCATCAACGTTTAATCTCTGCGACATGATCATCAGCTTCGAAATCAAATGCTACTTCATGCCGATGCGATCAATTCCGACTATCATTTGATCGATTCATCAATCGAATTTTGCAGCAACGACGCCCTTTTTTAAAACCCTAATTTTTCCGTTTCGAGTTTGGTATGGAGAGATCTGGTAGTAGCGACTTGAGTAGTATTAATAAGGGTTCTTCTTCAGGTGAGCTAATTTGATATTTTTTTTATGATAGTTGCTGTTTGATCGTGTTTTATGGTTTACTAGTATCTGGTTCTTGAAATTGATAAAACTGTGTTGGTTAATGGGCAATTTGAAGAAATTATAGTACCGTGGGTACCCATAAGGACCATAAAGGCATAAACATAAATTAGAAGTGGCTTTACGTACAGTATTTGTGTGTGCGTGTGATCTTGTTTTCTAGGGTTTAGTGTTTTACTTTATCTATTGTTTAGTTATTTGAAGAATTTGATATATGTGTCTGATATACTTTTTAAATTGATGGGCAGATGATAAACTATTTGATGCTTCACAATATGCTTTCTTTGGGCGACATGATGCTATGGACAAGGTTGAGTTTGGGTGTTTAGAAGAAGATGATTATAATCCTTCAACTGGAGTTGCTGACGATGAATACCATTTGTTTGACCGAGAAGAGGTAAAGTTTGGAATTCCTAGAAAATCTGCTAATGGTTATCATGCCTGCTAGTCATAAGTTGTAATTCGATTGTCACAGACTCGCAACGGAGTTCTTTTTAGTTTTTCATGTGCTTCATTTTACAACTGAGGGAGTAATTTGTGTACGAGTTGAATTGAATTGAGCAATGAGGTATGAAGTTAGGCTTGAGTGTTTTTGCTACAATTTGGATGCAGCTTGATTTTGAAATAACTTTTAGCTACCATACTCATCTTTGATCATCAAAGAGTTGTAATACTTGAATTAAGTTAGCATGGCTTTATTTGATTTGTGAATTCAGCTTAAATTTGAATTTGAGCTTAAACTAAAATCTATATTGTAGATTCGTGTAATGCCTGTTACAAGTTAGTTTCTTAGTGTTGGATAAATGTTTTCATATCACACTTCGCTTTGCTAATATAAGCAGCTGACCAATACTAGGCATTTTGGCATGGGTCTTCACTTTCTCAAAGAGTTATAAATAGACTTTTGGTGTTATTATGTATGTCCTGAATCTTCTGTTTTCCCTTTGTTTATCTGTTTCTGGATTTTTGTTATAAAGCTAAATGCTTGGCATGTCGATCAAACATTTGAAAAATAGCGTTGAGCCACCCTGTTTTACTTGATCACCTGCTCACATGTATTATTCCAGTACTTTTTTTTTGACTTGCGGTAATAACATATCACATTTTATAACACTTACCATCTTTTTTCTACAGGAACCAGGTGTAGGATCTGTGTCAGATTTAGATGATTTATCAACTATATTTTCAAAGGTCAGCTTTCTTCAACTCACTATAGCTGTTTGCAACATCGTAATTGAGACTTCCATTTATATTACTATTTACCCCACAAGTTTCCTTCAACACTCTTACTCTGTGCACATGTGTGTGTTTAACTGATTGTGTTATACAAATGTTTGTTTTACAGTTAAACAGATCAGTTAGCGGACCTAGACATCCCGGAGTCATTGGTGATCGAGGGTCAGGATCGATTTCAAGAGAAAGTGAGTACCATATAACCATTTTTTCTCTCATCATAGGTGTTTTAGAAGAACTTTTTATTTTTAAGCTTCATATATTGCATAGTTTATTGACCACTTTTTTCAGGTTCGTCTACATCTGACTGGGTCCAAGACAGAGATTTACCCGAGTGGTTAGATCAACATATATCTGACACTGAAAGCAGCCAGGTCGGTAGGAGGTGGTCTTCACAATCACATCTCTCAGATTCCAAACCATTGTACCGAGCATCATCATACCCTCATGAAAAGCACCAATTTTTCACCGAGCCTTTACTGGCACCCAGCTCATCGCTACCTTCATTTTCTCCCGGTAGCCATAATAATCTACCCTCGCCACGGCAGCATTCACATCTAAGCCGCCCATCTAGCATCGGTAGCCCCCATATTCCCTTTACAGAACCGAACCTTTCACCTTTAGGTGGACACCCTCTTTCCTCTCGTTATAGTGGAAACCGAACCCAACTGGTTCATCCAGGCTTAACCCAATACACTCAAGCCCAAAACCAATGGGCTAACCACACATTACATGTGGATCCTGCTGGATTACTGAATAACACTCTTCAACAAAAGTTGCTTCAAAACGGGCTCTTATCAACACATTTTGTGTCACCACATTCTCTACGTGTCAGCCCTTTTGCACTTCAGCCATACTTATACGACACCCTCCTGTCTCACCCGTCACATTTAAATAAATACAGGTCGCCTGATACACAGAACCAGAAAAGTAAACAAAAGAGCAAACACGGGTCGCGCATTTCCCGCCAGGGCTCTGATAACAGCAGTCAGAAGAGTGATAATAAATGTCGTGTACAATTCAGATCCAAATACATGTCATCTGAAGAGATTGAAAGTGTTCTTAACGTGCAACATGCTTCGACACATAGCAATGATCCATATGTTAATGATTACTATCACCAAGCCCGGCTTGCCAAGAATTCTTCCAAAAACCGGTTCCACCCGGCCCACCTTAAAGATTCACCACAACGGGCCCGTAACGGTTCAGATTCACAGCCTCATATTAATGTTGATTCACATGGAAGAGTTTCATTCTCTTTAATTCGCAGGCCACAACCGCTTCTTGAAGTGGTCCCGCCATCCGGTTCAGGTGATAACAGGTCTGAACAGAAAAGATCTGAGAAACCCTTGGAACAAGAACCGATGCTTGCAGCTAGAATCATGATTGAAGATGGCCTTTGTGTGCTTCTTGATGTAGATGACATTGACCGTTTCCTGCAGTCAACTCAGCCGCAAGATGGCGGTTCTCAGGCGAGGCAGAGGCGAAAGATTCTTCTAGAAGGCTTGGCGGCAGCCCTTCAGCTTGTAGACCCACTTGGTGTGAGTTCAAACAAGTCTTCAGGACTGGCCCCTAAAGATGATATTGTGTTCTTACGGGTCGTATCTCTTCCCAAGGGTCGAAAACTTCTTTCTAAATATCTTCAACTTCTGTCACCAAGTAGTGAGCTGGCACGAATAGTATGCATGACGATTTTCCGCCACCTAAGATTTTTATTCGGTGGACTTCCGTCTGAACAGGAAGCATCTGAAACTGTAACTTCACTTGTGAAGATAGTGAAAACATGCGTAAGTGCAATGGATCTTAATTCATTAAGTGCTTGTCTTGCTGCTGTGGTGTGTTCTCCAGAACAACCACCACTTCGCCCACTTAGCAGTCCTGCTGGCGATGGTGCTTCCATTATTCTAAAATCGGTTCTAGAACGAGCTACACAGCTGTTAACCAGTGCAAACTCTGGTTTACAAAATCCAACACTTTGGCAGGCTTCATTTGATGCGTTTTTTGGGCTTTTGACTAAATATTGTTTAAGTAAATATGACAGTTTGGTACAAGCTATGTATGCACAGGTGCCACCAAGCACAGAGATTGTGTTTTCAGAAGCTGCAAAGGCGATTAGTAGAGAAATGCCTGTGGAACTTCTCAGGGCAAGTCTGCCTCATACAGATGATAATCAGAGGAAGATGTTGGTTGACTTTTCTCAAAGGTCAATGCATGTTGGTGGATTCAGTGGTCATCAAGGTGGTGGTGATGGTCAGGTTGCTCCTGAATCAGTAAGAGGATGACTGAGACGGGTGAATCAGTAAGACGACAAGCGCGTGGTTGCAATTACTACATTCTCATCTGCCAGCTGAAGGTGGCCTTTTAAGGCCTATGTGGCTGAAGCTTGTTCATAGGTGGTTATGAACATTAGATTATAAATACTGTGTGAACGAGAACTTGTTCCCCAGTACATCCGGGTTGTGTTGGGTCAGGTTAGTTGGTGTTTGGTGAGGGAAAGGGGGTTCAAGGTGAATAATTTTTAATGTTGTGCTTTATTGGGAAATCTGCATGTACAGTTTGTTTGTTTGTTTGTTTATCTGCATGTACAGTTTCTGCAAGTTTGTTTGGATTTAGTCAACACCATTGCTTCTTTATCTTGTGTTTATGTTTTTCCCTTTTTAATTCTTTGTTCTGCTTTTGTCTTTGTAACAGGTGGGCTTTCGACATCTTAGAAGTTTCAATGTGCTGGTTGCCCTGGTTCTAACTCTGATTCTCAATATAAATTTGCTAACTACAATGTCTTTAAAGACTAATTGATACATTATCTTTAAAGAAAACAAAAGACTGCACGTATGGCAATTTGCTAATCATAGTGTCAAGAGAAAACCATTTCTAAATGTCCAGCCAGACTCAAAAAACACACACATACGGCTAAACTATGCTTTAAACACGACCTTTTAACAATAGGATACCTGTTTACATATGCTGGTTCTAAGTCTGATTCTCAAGAAAACCTCATGTTAATCACAACCTTAATACTCGTTAATGCGCTAACATGCAAATTTTGAGAAACAATGGCTTGAACCGGGCCTTTTAACCTTCAAATTTGTTTTGATTGTTGTTTTGGTCCGGGAGGGTAAAATGGTAGTTTCCATCAACGCTGCTACACTCTTTCCTTTCATATCAGAATCAATCTTGACAAATGAAGTAATGTTCAAGCTTCATTGGTTGTTAATGGACCGTGATGTTAGTAGGTTCATACATGTCTTGACCCATCATGCAATTGTATGTTTGCAGTTGAATGTTTGGGTTTTGGGTCAATCGATAGAGACTCAAAATTATCTGTTTTAACCTTAATTACTTGTTATCCAACCCCTATGACCCAGCCCGTTTGTCACATCTAAAATAATATAATTAAACGGCCGTGAGACACACGCCCATTTGTTCCTGCAAGCAAGACTTCTGGACTGCTGATATATCACAAGATCAAAACTATCCCTCTAATCACATATGAATCATGATTCATAAATAATATACCAGGCCATGAAGAATGGGCTGGGCCCAATAGTATAGTTTTCTTCATTGTATTCAAAACATTGATTATCAATAAAAACAAATATTTAACACAAACAGTGTTTACCCAACGTGTAAGGCACACCCATTTACATATCATACATTATATCACAGTATGCATACTCTTCAAACATAGCTTTTGAACTTAAGTATGATGCTATGTTTACGTGTGGTTTAAATACGCTTTTGAACTTAAACCAAAAATCTGATGTAAAATAATCCGACTAGATAATTATTTATGTAGTTTCTGCTTGAAGTTATGGCAATCAAATAATCGGATATTAATTATGAACTTTATGAGATTCATATGTAAACTCTATGTGATTCATTTGGTGAGATGTGAATAAAGGTGTCATAATTTTATGTGAAAGGAAGAGTTAAATAGGTAATTTTATTTTACCCTTGTATTATTATATAATATATTACTCCCAGTCACAATAATCAACTTTTAGGCTGATCTTGACCATTGAAAGTACCCAGGAGAAGATCTTGACCTTTAAAAGTCGACAGTTATAAAAAAAAGCAGTTTTTTTTAGCTGCAGTTAATAGCAGTTCTTTTTAGCTGAGTAAATAAAACGTGGGTTGCATGTTCCACTGCAGTTCTATTAAAACTGCAAGATAATGG
>BJCO01364232.1:0-15533 GCA_018326465.1 Flaveria floridana
CCACATGTATTTCATTAATCATCATTCAATTACACATAATCAAGACATTTTACATTCAACTCAGAATCTAGGGACACATGTATCAACAATGATGTTTCAAATGCTTGTGTTAATAGAAATGATGATTGTTTAAGTAAAGCTTCAAATAAACAAACAAAATCAAATTGTTTTAAAAAGTTCTTCTCTCATCCAATCATATCTTTTACACCAATTCGGATTTCTAAACCTAAAAAGAAGGAAATTATTTCCTCAAATGTCAATAATATTAATGTAAATGAATTAGAATCTGCTAAAATTAAGGTTGCTAAAAATCAAGAGAATCATATAACTCTTATAACGATTTTGATTCACATATGTCTGAATGTGAGGAAGTGATATTAATAGATCAAGCTCCTGTTTTAAAATGTAAGAAGAAAAGTTTAAAGTCCAGGTGTTTTAGATGTGGGAAGGATGATCAGTTAGTTACGACTTGGGTTCCAATTTCTAAATCTTAACAATTTTTTGTGTTCATATGCCAGGATCATTCTAGAAAAGCTGTCAAAAGCTTCTGGCACATTGATAGTGGATGCTCAAGGCATATGATCGGGTTGAAGGACCTACTTACAAATTATCGCATAATAAATGGAGGATATGCTGCATTTGCTGGAGACAAGAAGGGTGGAAAGATGATTAGTCAGGGCGAAGTCTCAAATGGTTCCTTGACTCTGGAGAAAGTGAATTATGTTTCAAAGTTGGCACTCCATCTATTGAGTGTATCCCAAATCTGTGATAAGGATATTCTAGTGTTGTTCATGTCAAATGAATGCTTGTTTCTCAAACTAGAGATTATTATCCCAGAAGATTTAGTGATCATGTGTGCTCCAAGAAAGAATGATACTTATCTGCTGGATATGGGATCAGAAGCATCCACCTCTATTATGACATGTCTCCTGTCAAAACTTCATCTTCTGAATCCTTTCTGTGGCATAGATGATTAGGACATGTTAATTTTAAAAGTATTAATAAGTTAGTTAAGAACAATCTTGTGAGGGGGCTACCACTTCAAGATTTTTAGTGGTAGAAAAGTGCATGGCATGTGCTCAAGGAAAGTAGCACAAAAGGCCACATAAGCCTAAGCTTGAAAATCAATTTCAAACCCCCATGAATTGTTACATACTGACTTATTTGGTCCTATTAGTGTTAAATCAATTGCTAAGAAATCTTGTTGTTTGGTTGTTACAGATGATTACTCAAGATATTCTTGGGTAAGATTTCTAGCTCACAAAGGAGATACCGTAGAAAAGTTACAAAAGCTGATCCTCTCAATTGAAACCATCAACAAAAGGAAGGTTATGGCCATCAGAAGCGACAATGGAGCTAAATTCAAAAACCATAACTTTGACTCCTTCTATGCAAGCAAAGGAATTATCAGATAGTTCAGTGCTGCCATGACACCTCAATAAAATGGTGTTGCTGAAAGGAAGAATCAGACCCTTATTGAAGCAGCAAGAACTATGTTGATTGAGACAAAGCTTCCAATCATTTTTTGGGTAGAAGCAGTCAACTGTGCATCCTATGTACTAAATAGGGTTCTTATTGTGAAAGACAAGATGAAGACTCCTTATGAGCTTCTTCATAAACGGAAACCCTTGATTGACTTCTTTCGTCCATTTGGTTGCTCATGTACTTTGCTAAACGCTCAACCCTCAGAAGTCAAAGTTTGGTGTAGCCTCTGATGAATGTTTCTTTATTAGTTATTCTACCTCACAAAAGGCGTATTGAGTGTACAGCAAATGAACGAGTATTATGCAGTTGGCAGAAGTTTAGTTCACCAAACATGGGGTTAGACCTGGAATTGTTTTATGACTCCAACGCTGTCTTTAAATCATTTAATCTTTCAGTATTTGACGATGATGTCGTTCCTCAAACCAATGTGCAAATCATTCCTCCACCTGAATCTCTTCAATAACCTCAAATTAACCCTCCATTTCCACCTCCTTTTGATGTTCCACCTACACCTCCACCATAACAAATTCCTCCAGTACAACCAACTTCCCCTTCACCACCATCCAAAACTGCATCTTCATCTCAATCCAATCCATTAACCCTTAACACCAACTTCAAAACCTTAAAATATAACCCACATGATTACATCATTAGTTCCATTACAGATGGAATGAGGAATCGGAATCAATCTGGATTGATAAATGAATGCCTCTACACATGTTTCTTATCTCAAATCATTCCTAAAAATATCTCTACAGCACTTCAAGACCCAAGTTGGGTTGAATCTATGCAGCTGGAGCTTTAATAGTTTAGCAAGTTAAAAGTTGGGAGTTAGTTAATCTTCCTCCAAACAATTATCCCATTGTTACAAAATGGGTTTTCAGGAATAAGCCAGATGATCGAGGAGTGGTCGGAAGAAAAAGGCGAGATTGGTTGTTCAAGGATTTGCTCAGGAGGAGGGAATAGACTACACTGAAGTATTTGCTCTAGTTGCCCGCATGAAGCTATCAGAATCTTTCTTGCTCATGCTACTCATAAGAACTTTAAAGTTTTTCAGATGGACGTAAAGTGTGCATTTCCATACGGGAGCATTGACGAGGAGATTTATGTTTGTCAGCTATCGGGTTTCGAGGATCCAGATTTTCAAGAGAAAGTATATAAACTTGATAAATCCTTATATGGACTGCATCAAGCTCCTTATATCTGGTGTGAAACACTGACACAATATCTGCTTAGGAAGGGTTTCCCTCGTGGAACTATAGATATGACATTATTCAAGAAAGAGGTGGATGGCAAAATGATGATTATTCAAGTGTATGTTGATGATATTATTTTTGGGTCTATGAAAGAGAAATTGCATAGAAAATTTGAAGAAGTGATGAAGGATCACTTTGAAATGAGCATGATGGGGGAGATGTGTTTTTTCCTAGGGTTGCAGGTTGAATAAAAGCCTGATGGTATTCTTATTCACCAAGAAAAGTACATTCAAAAGATTTTAAAGAAGTTCAAGATGGATGATGCTTCTCTAAAACTTACTCCATTCACTTCTCAAAACTACTTAACTCCAGATGATAATAGGAAATCCATGAATGCTCATCGCTTTCGTTATATGATCGGATCTCTCATATGTATCACGGCTAGCCGTCCGGATATTATATTCGCCGTATGCTACTGCGCCAGTTTTCAAACCAACCCAAAAGAATTACATGAAAAAGTTGTTAAACGCATCTTTTGTTACTTAAAGGGTTCTTCTCGTTTGGGTCTTTGGTATCAAAAAGGAAAGAACTTTGATTCACATGCTTCTTCTGACAGTGATCACGGTGGTTACAGGATCAACTGGATATCCATCACTGGCGAATGTCAATATCTTGGGGATTGTCTTGTTTCATGGCAAAGCATGAAGCAAACAACAGTATCTCTATCTACAGGAGAGGCTGAATATGTTACCGCATCAAGCTGTTGCTGCCAAGTGCTTTGGATACAACATCAGAAGATGAATTTCGGAATTAATTTTCTTCATACACTACTCTTTTATGATAATGAAGCTGCTATCGGAATCGCCAAAAATCAAATTCATCATATTAGTACCAAGCACATTGAAACAATGATTCATGCAATTCAGGTTGCTCAGGAAAAGGGTTTCATTGATTTTATTCCAATTGATACCAAGAATCAAAGAGCTGATCTTTTCATTAAAACAATTGATAAACCTCGTTTTTATGAATTGATCTCAATGTTGGGTTTAATATCTTTTTGAAAACTCTTTTCATGACAAATCGTGTAAAACTATACATAACTCTTTTGTTCATTTTCTATTTTTACGTGGCAGTCAAAAACTGTTCATTTTCTAACAAACTTTTATATACCATATTTCTTCACTTCTTTGACCTTTAGCAAAATATGAAAAACAGAAATTTCTCTTACATGGCAGTCAAAAAGAAATTTTAGGGGAAAATAAAGATTAAGCTCTTAAGTTTTTCAATTTTGTATTTTTAGGAACCCCAGATTAAGAAGTTTGAAGGAGGTCAAATGTCTTGTGTTAGGATATGCATGGTAGGCTCAGCCCCAAAACGAAGCAAACAGTGATCGTATAGCTAAACTAAAGTTCAAGAAAACTTGGTGATAAAGATTATCTTTTTGACATTTTGGCTTGCATAAAGTTATAAGTCCTTGTCAAAAACATATTGAGAGTTTCAAATATCTATTTTGATTTTCTCAAAAATCCCCCAAATTCCATTATCCCCAAATTCTTGAATGATGCTTCTAGTTAGCACAATAAGTGCTTCTAGACTAACTCTTTAGAAAAGTACCTAAATTGAAGCTTCTCATTAGCTCTTCAGAAGTATATCTCGTGTTTACCTCCTCTGCTATGTGTGAACATTGACCTGGAGTGATGATCTCCCCTGTTATACGTGCGTATAGACCTGGAGCTCTCATCAGCACGATCTGATGATCTTTTCTATTATATGTCAATATAGACCTCAAGCTTTCATCAGCAAGTTCAGATGATCATCTCCTCTGTTATACGTAAGTATAGACCTAGAGCTCTCATCATCGGTTCCCTAAAATAAAGGCACAGTGATTCTTAAATTAAGATCGCGGTTGAAATTCCTAAAAGAAAATCAAGCGGAGTTAATCGTATTGCTCAATAAACTATGAGGACAGTATAAGTTCTTTGCTAAATGTCTGTGAGGACCGAGTCATTAGAGTTTCAAAAATTAAATCAAAACGTGATAAAGACAGTTGCACATTACGCGTTGAAAATGATAAGGCATGGGTTTAAAGGGACGACCATATCAGCAACCCTGCCAATCCTTGAGTCTCTGGAAAAACTTCTTGAAAAAGAAGTGATTATATCCTTTAATTTTTAATTTTGTTTTTATTATTTTACTTTACTTTATTTTAATATTATTTTATCTTATTCTAATAATTTTATTTTTTTACTAATCTTATTTTACGGTGTTGGTATTATGGGGTGAAGAAAGTTTTTCATGAAAGTTTTTGTCAATATAAGTCTTAAATTTTATTTTTTATTTTTATCTTGTTTTATTATTTATTTTTATAAATATATAAAAATTTTTCAAAAATTTGCTAAGTGTTAGGTTTCAGCCAAACTTAGTTTCACTGACACTTTCGCTAATAGAATCTATAGATTCGCCAGCAAGCTCGCTCAACACTAAGCTACATGACTTCATCTGAGATGCCGAGCGATACTATAGTTTCGCTACCATCAAAACTAGGGCCTATATATTGCACAGTGTGAAATCAGTTTCACCCACTTGCTTGACGAAAGTAAACCCTAGTTTCTCTATGCAATCACACCCAAACTTTTCTAAATCGATTACCGTAGCGACTGATTGTTTCTAAGTGCTTAGGTGGGTGTTTTGAACCTGTAATTAAGCATTTATTGAGGTTTTAACCATCAGACATTAGTTTTAGGTTGATTCGTTGGGTCGGAAGTTTCGTAGATTCGTTCAGTGTGCAAAACTGACCAGCGAAATTGAACGAAAGTTCTGAGTACCGAACAAAATTGTCTCATTACGCTGTCCATGTGAAAGTTTTGCGAGGATATTTTTAGTGAGACAATAGATGCGCTCGGATACATGATTTTGTGTCCGATCCATAGCGAATCTATACTTTCGCTTATGCGAAACTACAATTTTGACAACAACAAAACTGTTGTGCTTTGCTTGTGCGAAACTACGGTTTCGACAGCAGCGAAACGGATGTGTTTTGCTTGTGCGAAACTACAGTTTCGACATCAGCAAAACTATTGTATTTTGCCTGTACGAAACTACTGTTTCGACATCAGCCAAACTATTGTACTTTGCTTGTGCGAAATTACACTTTCGCCAGCAGAGAAACTGTTGAACATTCTAAATTTTCTTATGTTTGTTACATTTCATTTTTAATTCTTATATATATATGCTATAACTAACCCTCTTTTGTTTACTTTTTAGTAAAGATGGCTAATCTGAAGTTTGACGAGAAGTACAATATTGTTTCTCTATTGGACGACAGCAACCCATGGTTGTTGGCTTCAGAGATTGCATCAAATGGCTCAAGGAGCCACCCATAGGTTATGCGATTTCTTACATGCCTAACATGTATGACCTTCACGTGAGATACTTTTAGAGATTAGCCGAGTATGACGTAGAGTCTACCCCTCATCGGATAGTTTCTAGAGTTGGTGGCCATGATATAGCCATTACAGTTGAGATCGTGGCCAGAGTGTTGAGACTTAAGGATGATTATAGACCTGAGGTAGTGCTATCCAAGGCACAGGTTCTCGAGGCTTTCAGGAGCATTGGCTATAGGGCCTCCGTTTGGTTCCTAAAAGGAGATTAAGAAATCCTTCCTGTCTAAGGAATGGAGGTATATAGCACATCTCTTTATCATGTGTTTAGATCACAGGAAGGGAGGATCTGATGGTCTTAATCTAGATTGGGCCAGGGCCATGATTATATTCTGCAAAGGCCAAAAGAAAAATATAGCCAAGTTAATCGTTGACTGTATGACCGAGAACATAATGGCATTGAAGAAAGACAAATGGTTGTTATATCCCAGATTCGTGAAAATGTTGATAGGCGATCTGATCCCCAATCTGCCAAGACATGGAGAAATCAAGAGGCTAGTGCAGATGAATACAAGGATATTTGCTGACTGCTAGGCCGTAAGACATGATTTCAATTGGAAGATCACTCATCTATAGGAAAACATGTACCCTCTGAGAGGTGTACTACATAAGGAGATTAATTGAGAACGAAAATAAGAATATTGAAGAGAACCGGGAGAAGCAAGATGACACGATAGAGAAAAGGAAAAGATATGCAAAGGATAAGGAGTATGATTTGGGAGCATAAATTGATGAAGTGAAGGAGGAGTTATGGATTCAAAGAGAAAGGAGAATGAAAAAGAAAGTTGATCAAGGTGAACTTGCAAATGTTGTTGAACGAAGAACAAAGCACAAGCAACAAACTTTTTCTGAAGCCCCTGAAAGAAGGGATGCAAGATCAGAGTTGGATCAAGATGTAATTAGAAATTTTAATACATCATTGGCGAATGAGCTGGGAATGATCAAAACAAAGTTGGTAAATCAGGAGCTGAGGGAGAAAGAAAAGGATAAAGTTATGGAAAGCAAGAAGAGTATGCTATTAGACTAACATGATTTGATTAGAAGACTTTTTAAGAAAGTAAATGAGTTAAAAGCCAATGCCAGCCTGCCCAATCAGTTAACTCAAGCTGAGTTAGATAAGCTCACTCATACTTTAAAGTACTCATTTCTAAAGGTAGGTACTTCAACTGGGGTAGGAGAGGACACAAGTGGAGATGGAGTTGGTACTAGTAACAGTGGTGCTAGAGATTTAGGTACTAATGTCAATGGTAGTGGTGTTGGTGGATCAGATGTTGATGCAAGAGTTAACAGAGAAGGTGGTGTGAAAGAAAGTGTTGTAAGAGATGAGACTAAGGTTATAGAGGCTGGATTTATTGACACGGGTTTTGATTTACATGCTGATTTGACTGGTAAAGAAGTATTTAGAGAGGAAGGAGATGGAACAGGAAGAAAGAATGATAAATTGAATTTGATGGATGAAGAAGAGGAGATTGAAGAGCAACTGGTTGATTATGACTCTGAGCCCGAGTATTATGAGGTAGATGAGCGTCCATTGACATATGTGGCTCAGAGAAGCTCAAATGAAGGGGATATTATTAAGATGGACAAAGACGACTGGTTCATCGAGGAAAAGGAACCTGAACAACTAATTCCTCTATTTCAGAACATAAAAAAGCCCAACAAAAAGGAGTCTGATAAGAAAATCATATGCTAGAAATACAATGCTAATTTAAAACTGTTTATAATTAAGGGTTAAAAGCATATTTCCTCCTCTAAAAATCTTTAATGACATATATACCCAAACAAAAAATTTAAATACATATATCCCCTTACAAAACCTCATAATTGGCAAATTTACCCATATTCATTAAAAGTAGTTTATGTAATGACTAATTGCCCTTATTTTTACTAAAACTTTATAATTGACTAATTCCCCCTTAAAAATATTATAATTGACAAATGAATTAAAAGCATATTTCCCCCATCTAAAACTCTTTAGTGGCATATATACCCATTTGCAAGTGTTTATTAGTTTTTTTGGAAGGGTAATATTGTCATAATATTAAATTGGGTATGTATGCAATTAAAGTTTTTGTTTGGGTATATATGCATTTAACAGATGTTTACAAGGGTATACATACAATTGATCCTATAACTAAAAGAAGGGGAGGGAGAATATCTTACTTGCATAAAAGTAAGGTTTTTAAGACCTTGCTTAGATGGGATCTAAGAAGACTAGCAGAAATTCCCCTTCTAGAGCCAAATGTGAGGGAGATGGCAATGTTATTAGAGAAGGAGATAAAGAAGTGGTTGAATGATAATTTTGAAGCGTTCGGGTATATGAAGATTAAAAGGAGGAGATCTAAGAAAGATTTGGATTGGGTTACAGGAAAGGGCAAGATTGTGTTGAAGCTCAAGCCAGCCAAAACTGTTGATAGAGTGAAAGTGCCCAATCCACTTCCCCCAAGATTACAAAAATTTGAGAAGTGGTTCTATGATAATAATACAGGGGAAGTAGTGATAAGACTAAATGGTGGAGAAGAAATTAAACTATTTGACCCTATGGAAGTATTCTCCTTTTACGATGAAGATTTGTTGGTGTTGTGTGAAAATCACATTAAAGTCGGAGCCGGAGCTGAAACGAGGAATGAAGCTAACCTCTTCACAAGGGTAGCTAACAAGGCTCGTAGTATCAAGGCTGAAGTCAGGGAGCTTACAGAGAAAGTAATTCAAGCTGATGAATTGAGGATGGATGAGCAGGAGCTGACAAGGCAATTTGAAAGAGGTAGTGCACGGTGAGAGTAAATAAGTATTGTTGGAGCTGAAAAGGAAACATCTGTCAAAGCTACAGAAGAAGCTCAGATTGTTAAAGATAGAATTAGAGCAGAACCAGAAGATCAAGCTGGTAAGGTCCAACCTAGGGGGTGTATTGATGATCTAGTTATGCATGAATGGCAAGACTAGTAGACTTCTTAATGGATAAACTATGACTAACTATACCCTTAAGGTAGCGTAAAATGTGTTTGGCAGCCACCCAATGTTGTTATATGGATGTCTAAAGAAACCGAGATACTTCTAAAGAAACTGAGATACTTTACTTATAGTATAGGTCATCTCTGGCTGAGTCAAAACCAAATACTAAAGGGCACTAAAAATGTTGTAATATAATGAAGGATCATCCCAGAGTAGATAGTGGGTGGCACTGATTAAGGCTGTACACTATAGAATATCCAAGAGATATCGTTATTGTGAAAGATAAAGGACATTATCCATAAATGTTTCCTGAATCCCTAAGTAAAAGCTCAAAATACCCAAGGCCTTGAGTGTGAACTGGGAGTGTAAATGCACAATCAACTCAATCACAAATGTCGAAGAGTTGTCGGTCTCTTGATAGTAAACAAACAAAGATGAATTAGAGACATCATGGGAGAAACCAAACGTTGTAAAGCTAAAGATAACTTGGTGTACCAGGCCTTTGGTGCTTAACTTTTTTTTTTCTTTATGATATTTTACATTTTGTTTCTTGTTCTGACACTTTTATTATAATAACAGTTTACATGGTATTTCAGTAAGAATTAAATTATGTATTGTTAAAATCAAACATCATAAAAACGGGCTTGCTTGTGTGCTGATCCTAGAGTTCTGATTGCTAAATTATCAAGCAGGCTGCTGTTTTTCAAGAATTCTTGATACCATCTTGCGGACAATTTAGGTATCCTGTCAAATGTTTTGCAGTCCACTCATAGTTGTCCATCAATGACCATACAAAGTAGCCACGAACATCAGCTCCATTCCTATGATATAAAGTAAAATTTAACCCACTTTTGATTATCATGGTGAATGTCAACTATAGAATTGGCACTAACACAGTTGAGACTGAATGGCATGATCTTTCTTAATGTAGTTTTCTACATTATGTGGATTTAATCAAAGGTTAATAGTGTTGACTTTAGGAAAATTACATCAACAAAATAATTACCTTTTTATATTATTATAACTCAAAACTTAAAATAAATTATTTACATCATCACCATTAGCATATATCGTAATTATTAAATTATTAAAACTAGGAGTTCGAACCCATACATTGCGACAGAGTCATCATCATTTTTCTATTTTTCATTTTGATTCGTATTGAAGGTATTTTAATATCTAAACAACAAATGTTTAGTTTATGTGGACGTGTTGTAACAACGCATAAGTCGTAATTATTTTAAGTTAAAATAGAAATCAATGCAATAAATTTGTTAAACTGTTGCCACGGATTGTTGTTGTTAAATCTAGGAACAATAGGTCTAGATCATTTTGTATAGGCTTAAAACTTTAATTAATTCATGTAATAAATGATTGTAACTCACTATCTTTTTGTATACATTGAGTATATAGCTTAACCCACATATGTGTTGCTTGATGTGTATGATGTCAGGTAAAAGCAATATATTTGGTGAATTTTTGTAATCGGCTAAGTGTAAGAAACATTTATGGATGAACATCTTTATCATTCCGTAGATATGTTTCTTACAAGACAAAGCTTCCATAGATTGTCTATGGATAAACATCAGTATTCACTTATGATCAGCACAAGATGGTGAATACTCCTACTGAAGAACAAGTTCTTGCGAAAGACAAAGTTCCTACGGAAGAGCAAATACATGGGGACGCATCTTACAAGTGTTACAAGTCAACAAGTCAATTACGAATCCCAAGAGATCCGGTGTTTTCTTAACAGACTCATAATTGTCTATAAATATGAGTCCTAGGTTTCACATCTCGTGAGAAACATAAGAGCATTAATACGGAGAAAAATACATCACATCACACAATCAAACCCTGGCTGCCGTCACATCAATACATCAACAACAATACGATTGAAGCAGTTTTTGTTTATAGCATTCATAATTTATTCTTTTGTAATCATTAGTCAGTTTTAATGAAATACATTTGATTCAATTCTTGTTTGCTTATCTATTGCATAGACATAATTGTGTTCGTCATAACAAGCATTAATTTTGATATTAAATTTTAAATTAAAATAATTAAGCAACGGTTAATGATCATTCCGCAATCATTAACTTGATTTCATTCTAATATTGATAATTCCTGATTACGATCCTTGGATTCACAGTTTTGATATGTTTTTAAAATGAATAAAAAGAACAAATTTGATGGGTTTGTAGTATCAATTGACAAAGTCTTGTGGCCAATATATAAAGCAACAAAAAACACAGTAGCACTCAACTCGTCTTTTAAATCAAGAGTGAGGTTATTTTACAAAGTGTATTTTTACTACAATATGTGAGAATACACAATGAGGCTAAAAATCACAAAAAAAATTATATCTCACAATGTAAATCGTATTTCAAAAAAGTACTTTGGAGTCATTGTTACTCTCGTCGTCCTCTTTCAGAAAAAAATAAAAAAAATAAAAAAAATTCATTGTGTCTTTTTATGACACAATGACATCTTTGTGTCTTTCATAATGACAAAATGACGTCATTATGTTTTTATAATGACACAATGACGTCATTATGTCTTTCATAAATGACACAATAAAAAATGTTAATTTTTTATTTTTTTTTATTTTTCATTTAGTTTTTCTTAGTGTGGACGGCTAAGGGAACAAAAGCTCGGAATTACTTTTTTGAAATTCGATTTAGATTGTGAGATATAATTTTTTATGACTTTTTTGACTTATTGTGTATTCTCACACTTTGTAGTAAAAATACATTTTGTATTTGAACCTCTTTCTTAAACTAATTAACCTTATTTCTAGTTCTGTTTGACTTTAAAGTCAACGCATATGAAAATAACCTTATGGCTTTATCTAAGGAAGCAATTTATGTCTGATGGAATTCAATTCGCTTGAAATCGTTCTGTATATCTTCAACATGTATATTCTGCACATTTGGTGATGAATACCCTTGAAACAAAAGCATGAAAATTGAAATTCATTAATATAGCATTATTTCAAATGAAATAATCACCAAAAAGTATATGTTGATAACAGAAACTTACCATTTTCCGTGATAAACATGGGTGTGTTATTGTACCTAGTTTTGACATAATTAACAATCTCTTCCAAGCCTCTTGGTACCACAAAAAAACTTGGCATTGATGCCTGTTAAATATCAAATCAATCATTATATATACCATGAAAAGTATAAGTAAAAACATAAGAATCACATCAAAATCTTGAAAAATAAATCAGTATATCTTACAGGATCACCGATTAGCACACTATTGCGCTCTCCAGTAGTTTCCACGTATCTCATGATTGCGCGTTTAGCACTTTCTGTGCAACTAGAATTAAGACAATCTTTGGCGTATATAGTCGAATAATGGTTGATTCCAATGAAATCAATACTGTTTTTCATAAACTCCTTTTCCTCCTGGGAGAATGTTGGTAATTCATTTCCATGATATTTACGCATTTCTTGAGGGTAGTCACCAAATATAGGCGGATCAAGCGACCTGTTCGGGTGAAAATACGAATCTTTTTGGTTTTATGATTTATATTTATACATGTAGTCCAGAGTATTACCAACCAATACTGAAGAGCAAGGCTCTTTCTGCAGCCTTTTGATTTAAATAGCTGTCTGTAAGTGGCTCAAACATGAAAAAGTTTGCAACTAGTCCTATCCTAAGTAGCACGGGAACGGGTACGGGAGCGGGGTACGGGGACAATATAGGGACGGGAAACGACAAAACTCAAAAATTCTAGATACGGGGACGGCATAGGTACGGCAACAAAAACATATAAAAAAATAAAAATATATAAAGAACCACGATAGGCAAATCATTAATTAATAAGAAAATAATTTTCTAGTTCCAAAAAACCTCAAAAAACCTACATGTTTCATAGGTAACTAATTATCAATAAACAACTCATGTTCAAATTCCGGCTCATCTAGTGAGAGGTCGACAACGGAGGTTCGTCTGTTGCTGATTAAGCTTGAGATGGGCCTTGTGAATCTTGTTGAGAAGCCATGGAGAATCAAAGATGAAGAAGATGGAAGAATAATGAATGAAGATGACTTACTAATTGTTTTAAAGATGAAGAAGATGGAAGAATAATACGTACGTGAGCATGTGAAGAGTTAAACCCTAATAAACAATAAAAGGAAAACTGAAGGGTTCAAGGAAACGTCCCCAAATTTACGGAAACGTCCCCAATTTACGGAAACGTACCCAATTTACGGAAACGTCCTCAAATTTACGGAAACGTTTCCCTAGCGTCCCCATGTCGTTTCCGTCCCCAATCCGTTTCGGAAGCGGGTGCCCCAGCCTTTTTGCCGTCCCCGTGCTTCCTAGGTCCTATCAATCCACCTTGTATTGGCTGCAACAACAAATCTAATGATTATGATCCTATCTTATCAAAATAATTACATTCGAAACAACGATTACGATTAAATAGTTGCCTGAAAGTTGTCATGATATGGCTTTGCAGCCTTGGCATGGGCCAATAACATGTTGTGCATGGCTAACAGAGGCTCAACATCAGAATTGCCTGCTAGACAGTTGCCAAAAGGCTGTGAACAGTGATTTGGTGCGCTTGATCCCTATCTTATAAGCCAGGACTGCAAGCACGTTTGGTTCATCGATAGTGATCCAGTATTTCACACGATCTCCAAAACTTTTAAAACAAGTTTCTGCAAAATGTACAAAATCCTCCCTGCGAGAAAGGGGTTACTAATAACTTGACCAATAAAAATTTGGTTGATTTTGGCGCTAATATAGAGTATAGACATTTAAACATACTGCATTTGTGGGTCAAGCCAAGACCCGTATTTCTCTTCAAGTACTTGAGGTAAATCAAAATGGTGAATGGTCACAAATGGCTCGATTCCTGTATAACTCCGCCTTATTAATCAAGATTCATGAATAATGTTGCAGTAGACATACCATAAGATTATCATAATGTAAAAGAGTCACCTTTGAGTATAAGATTATCGATGATCTTATTGTAGAACATGATTCCCAAAGGATTAACATCACCAAATCTCCCCTCTAAAAGAAGTATCACAAATAAAATATCGATTGCAAGTTTACGAACTCGTAGAAATGAATGATTTGAAATCAGGCATGATTAAGAAAGTTTAATTGGAAGAATTCTACTCCAAGAAATCGAAAACCTGTATGCTTTTAATCCAACAGAATGCATCATCTCAACATCTTCCTGTATGAAAATTAAAACCCAAAATCAAATAATTATAAATAAAAAGCTGTTTTTGATTAATAACACTGCCGGATCAAGTAAAAGACATGATTCTCACCATTTGGTCCACATCCTAACAACAATGGTGGTAGTTTCACTAACATTTGACATGCAAATTAATGAAATGAACAACTATAAAAACAAAACCAACCTTCTGAGTGACAAAATACATCCCAATTGTTCAAAGACTTTCCATCTTCAAGATATGCACCTTCAACATGGAAAATTGGCATGTTTTAAGGGACAATAATGGCTGAAATCAACGGAATGTGAACACAAACGAGTCACGGAATACTTCATAAGCAGAAGTTGCTGCTCCAAAAAGAAACCCAGGTGGGAAATCGGATCTTTTGATCAGGTCTTCGTGCTTATATCTTGATTCATCACCATTAATGGAAGCATCAACAATCAAATAAGAAGCAAAAATGACGAAAAGAAGATAATCTGCAACTGTATTCAATTCCATTATTGGATAGGTTCGTTGATCCTACTTGATTTGAATAAAATTCGAGTTTATAGGCAACATAGTCAACCTAATTGATCATTTTCCGACGGATTTTCAAGTGTTTATACAATTCCTTGCAAATTTTATGAATTTTTTTTTCTCATGCAAGATACGTTTGAAGATTTGATGTATATAGATATAGGTTAGATATAACATTTTTAAATTTGCTAGTTTGAAAATTAGAGCGCACGTTGGTGATTCGAATTTTAATACGATAACACGTGATTAATTAAGGCTGTTTACGTATATGAAAGAGACCGCGCACCATACCCATACAAATATAGAATACTAGCTATAGTAATCCGTGTGTTACACGGGTTGAATAAATAAAAAATTAATATAACAAAATTTATTAGTTATAAAATAATATTTTTAGATATAATATCATTAAAATTATGTATTAGAAATGACTGTAAGTTATAAAATAGTGATATAAACTTTTTAAAACTTTATTTTTTTTCAAGAAAAATAAACGTTTTGTTCTAAAACAAACCATATAAAAATGTCATTTTTAAAAATTTTCTTATTATAACCCTTAAATTTAATTATTTTTGGTTTTAAAAAAATAAATTTTTAAAAATACCAATTTTAAATATTTTGTATTTTTTAAAAAAGTCTTATGCTTTAAATAAATTTATTATTTTATAAAAAATTATTTATTTAGAAATAATATTAATAAATAGATCTCTTTATTAATTTATTAAATCTAAAAA